>VDFB02082219.1:0-48803 GCA_007258455.2 Sequoia sempervirens
GCATGTGCTCTAAATATTTCAGAAGGCCTTTGTATAGGAAACCCAGTTTGCAATTCTTCCAGAAAAAGAGAATACGCAATGATTCCCAGCCATGTTTTCATTTTCTCAGATGACCAGAAGCAAGGAAAACCAGGTAACCTATGCAGCTTCCATTTCCTTTTCATCAACTAGAGTTTTAATTTTCTTGAATCTGAATCTAAATTATCCCCGTTCGCTGTTTTTACGGATCAAATTTCAGCTTTCATTGCATACCATCTTTCAAGATACAAGACGTTTCACAGACGAGATCGCTGAGTATTTCTCTGAGAGCGAAGATCGCATGGAGAAAGAATTAAGATATTGCATTCAAAAGACAGAAAGAAGGAACTGTAATCTCGCATTGCTATTTTAGTAGTTAGAGGAAAATTTGTGAAAGAAGAAGATTGAAATCTTGCTCTACTTACTAAAGATCATTCTTCTTCTTTCTTTCTGGAATGGTAGAGAGCATGTTATTATGCTTTGAAATCTGTGGAATTTGTAAATTAAATTGAAAATCTGTTATTGAGTTGTTGAAGTTTATATTGGATTTAGTGTGGAATATATGAATATATTTTTGTTCCTCGATTGCATTTGTTCTTTATTTAGGTTGAATGACTGTTGATCATAATACTGTGAGTTAAATTTCTTTTTCGTAAGTTTTTATGCTGGAGTATTAAGATGTCCAGACATAAATTGATATTGCTCCTCGTTCATCACTAGATAGCACAAACCAATAAAGATTTTATCACATAGTATCAAATTTCAGTATCAAGATAAGTACACATATTGTGAAAAAATTGCTCTTCATTGGTCAATAGATAGCACAAATCAATAAAGAAGTGTTTTGTATAACTAGTTACTATAATTTATTAATAAGCAATGAACTATCATTTGTGCTCATATGTGAGGTAACACTAGCCATAGCATTGGCATGCTTGTTATTTTTTTGGAGAAAGCATCAAATGGTAAATGAGTTGAAAGAATCAAGTAATCACAAGTTCAGTTTATGGAATTGTGCAAGTTGAGCATTTTTGGTCTTATAATAGCTAGTTTTAAGATAAGGCTTTGTAAAGTTATCCTCCAAACTGAGCAACTATCTAGTGGCATTACCCAGAAAGCTGGTTGGGTGATGGAGGCTCCCAAGTAGAGCAATGGTGGTGTAATGCGTAAAGGCATTGATAGGGGTGGTCTTAGAGTGATGGTGCTATGGTGTGTATGAGGCAACTAGAGATGTGAACAATGTTGTTATTACGGTATCAATGCACCTACCAAAATTTAAAAGATGTAGTTGCTAGTTATTAAGCCTAGGAGGTCGGGGGCTTGTACCACTAAACATGATACATGAGTAGTACCTTGCCATGCAGTAGGGTACATGATACCCCCTTACACGAAACATTACAAACACTTTAAAAAATACATTGCATAGACTTTTTTATTATTTTTTATTTTTAAAATTGCAAAGAAAATGTGTATTTTAAATTTAAAAATAGACCTATATAGTCAATTACTTCAATTTCGATAATTTCATATAACCATTCTAGGTTTTTAGGTCTTATGGACATAATGGCAAGATCAAGTTTGACTTAGAATAGTCTAGATTGAATGATTTGCATATGCCCAACATAAAACTCACCTAAACCCTTGTAAAAATTTCCTTTGAAGCTCTATCCAACCCAAATAATGAGGAAAATAATTAGAAAAACATAAATTCTTGAACTCAACACAAAATGAACCGATAATTTATGCAAATGGATCAATTTACCCAATAAATAACCCCCTCGAAATTAGATCTACTTGCCCTCATTGCCTAGAAAATGAGCAACCCTCTAACATCATGGCTTTGATGCCATACAAGAATCTATCATATATGTGCAACAAATCTACCCATGTTTTAATTCTTAAGAACTAATCACAAAAGTAGGAAAATGAATAAAGATATTTAATATTAATTTAGTAGAGAAAATTTAAATGAGGAAGATGAAAATATAAAAGCCTCTTCGATGTATGATACATGTCGAAGAGGTAACGAGTTGACTCTCAATCACTCCCAACCAAGATGTCAATTAGCCAATCTAACTCAAATAGAGGTGGGCTTGACCAATCAAAGGTGGCACCTAACTACCATCGATATAGGATTGAGGCAATGGTGGTATTTGTGTACATTGAAAAAAGGTGAATAAATGCCATTATTAAATGCTTGGTTGGGACTAACTCAATATTCCTAATATTTTAATTAAACTTATTAACATTTTCACTAGTACACCATCTTGAAAATATTTTAATACTAGAAAAAGTTATTTATTATAATAAAATCCCAAAATATGAAAACTAACAAAAATGATATATATATTTTTTTTATTTTATTTTGAAGAATTATAACTAAATATATATTCTTTTACAAATCAATATATATATATTAATTATGCAACATGTTGGTCAAGGGAGCAACTTCCTATTATATATATTAAAATAAAGATGCATTCCACTATCCTTTGAGTGAGAGGATGGAAAAAATATTCTGTGTAACTGAATTAAAAATATAATAAACCTTCACATATTCCTACGAACAATCCATTTGTTGGGGAGAAAGGAGACCAAATTTTTTAGCAATGAACTTTCTAAAGGTCTAAAATTGCACCTAAAGACCTTCTTGGAGAATAGTTTCAAGTAGCATCTCAAGTCTACATTGTGTTTAAATTATTTTCGGAAAATTCTCTTGATATCATGTGATGTGACCTTCCAATCATAATCAGAGATCGCGGTCACAATTTTCTTGTGTAATCCGATTATGTGACCACCTAACATATTTCTACGCAACACGTCGATGCAACTCCTCATCACAAAGATTTCTAGGTTGACATTATCATGCACATTTCCTATGCCAAATAGTTTTCACCCCATTGTTGCTAGTATCATCCAAATAGTCATAGGCACAAAGATAATGAAAAAGCACCCAAACTGAATGGTCAAATCCTCTTGTGGAAAACTGCATGGATGTTCTTTTTAGAAACTTTTTTCTTCCATAATTGTATAGAATGGATTCAACATCATTTTTAAAGCACTGCCTCACCCAAAAAAATTATAGATGTTTGATCATATACTTCCACTTGGTATCTTTAGGATTGCCTCAATCACATAATTACTAAAAATGGAGTTCATATTTTAGACATTCAGTCAATGTCCAAAATCAATCACATAATTACTGAAAATGGAGTTCATATTTAAGACATTCAGTCAATATCCAAAACTTGCCCGAACCAAGCCAACTTTAAATTCAATTTGATATGACCATTGCATCCATTTGATGAAAAACATATTTTAATACTAGATTTATCGTTATATTTATCTCTCTGTATATTACTTTATAAAAAAGAAAAATCCAACCTATCCAAAATGATACTATCAAATCCACCGATTTTTACCTTATTAAAGTTTTAATTATTTCATTCTATCACTATGCTTATACAAATTAGAGAATTCCCTTTAATGTCCAACACCCACATATTTTTCTACTCAAAGAGGTTGAGGCCTTCATGCGGCAAACCAAATATAACCTCATTATTAGTTCCACATAAAGGTTGTTTGGAATAACCCAAATGAGGACTCTGACCTTGTTTCCAGTATTTTTTAGCACTAAATTTTTTTTAACTTTTTCCCCTGTTATGAAGAGACATATTGGCTAAACGTACATCGATGTCTATACTAGTGAGCCTCTGGTCATTTCCCCCATTTTGATTAGGCTATCCCTATTTCTCTGTCTTCTTTTGCTTCTTGAGCATGGTTAAGCCCCATAAATTTGGAGTGTTTCAAGAATCTCTTGTGGCAGTCTACATTTCACACGAGTAAGAAAGACTAGTATGTCTTCATGAGAAAGTGTTATCCATAAAGATATCAGGGTGCAGACATCTCCACAATAAAAGTGTTTGGTCAAGCTTGATGACTATGGAGGCGCCACTAAAAGTACTCCTAGTTTAGCAGTCACTCTAGAGATGATGAAATGAAGATTTCAAACACTGCTATTACCTTAAGAAATGGTGAGAATCCTTTTTCTATTCATGAACAATCCCAGGCTATCATATGAAAAAATTCAATGTCTGGAACACTCCAAGAAAAGATTTCCACATGCATTGACATTGTTACCAGTTTTGCGGTTTGGAGGACAGCATCATGCTAGGTTTGGGCTCCCGGTGTCAGTATGGTACTGCTTGGATATGTGCCTCAAACTCAACCTGGTTTTGGCCCCAATGGTATCAAAACAGAGCATCTCCACATAATTTGGAAGCAATTGTTGTAAATTTGGACAATAGAACCACATCATATCCTGCAATAACCAATCTTCAAAACCCCCGAAGATGAAACATTTAGACTCTACATAAAACCGATCAATCTCTTTTCTACCCTGTTCATATTGTTTGTGCACATTTATATTTCACATTTCCTGGTCCTTCCCGATCATATCAAACGCCTACTTCTTATTTGGGATACCACAATTTGCAAATATATATAGTTATTAATAGTATTGTTCATATCATTACTAATAATATTGTTCATATGGAACTTTTCAATCCGACAATCTCCACTGATAAATGTGGTATTGAATTCAAATGACTCCTCTTCGTGCAACAAATCTGTGCAATACACATCTAATTATTTAATTTTATAAAATAGTTTTCTTGGTTGCTCGATTGACGTTAAATCTTTTTTGGATTGTATGTAAGATTCCTTTTGAAATCCTTTCTGCAATTGAGATGTTTTTTTTGGTACCAAAAATAAGTGCATTGTTCTCACTTTTAGGAACATTAGTACAAGAATCTCTTCCAATTCTCCGAGGCGTGGAGAAGACAATTCTGGTAACGTTGGCAACAATAGACACTTTTTGGCTTCAGTGTAAATTTGCTCATCAAAGTCACCATCCAACTATAACATTCTTTTCAAATCAAAATCAATTATACATTCTAGGCTCATAGTACTCAGTTTTTTTATTTAGAGCTCTCTCAACTAATTGGCTATCGCCTTCAACCCTAGTTTCCATTACTCTACGATGGGGAAAACCCAATCAACTATGGCATCTGTTTGGTGCTTATGTGCTTTGTCATTGTCATCCATTGCATCTTTTCCAATTGTAAAACCTTCTCCAGCAAAATCTAATTTGGACAAGACCAATAATTCACTTTCATATGTGGCTCCGGTACGTTCACTTATAAATGATGCAATCAAAGATGTCACCCCAAAAGAAGTTTCCGGGCTGAAGAACTTGGTAACTTATTGGAAGAAGCAGGCAGGTAAAAGGGAAAATGAAGAGGAGCTAGAAGATATTACTAAGGAGCACGGTACTAGAGATAAGAATTATGGATTTCCATAGACATATCATAAACTTTTAAGAGATATTTCTTTGGTCCTCCTCGAGGAAGTTCATCTCAGTTCTGCCATGTGGTAAATATGAATTGGCCTATTGCAATGAGATTACACCATTCTAAGCATCTTTGCAGAGAAAGGGGTAGGGTATTGGTCTCTGTTGCATTCTTTCTATCCAAATGTGTGTCAAGAAATTAATGATTTTCTCTACGAGAAGTACAATCAAGATTTTATATAAACTGTTGCTTTTTCGTGTGCTCATAGTTGGTTGATTCTCTTAATATTAAAACAAGTAAAGAAACAAAATAGAAAAATAGAAACTTCACAGAACAAGACACGAGACACAAATTTTATAGGGGTTCATAAATTATCCACATCCACTCTAAAAGCGGGGGAATCTCCTTTATTAATTCTAAATAAAAATTACATATTCAACCAACAACTATATTTATAAAATAGTCTCCACTCCAATAATTGGAAAAATCCGTCAAAAAGGACAACTTCTAATTTTGCGAATACATGCAAAAGAAGTCAGTTGCAAAAGGCATCCTTTTTTAATATGTGAGAGAAACTTGGTAATTTGGACTTCACCGAACTCAACAATCTCCCACTTGAAGACCAAATAGCTGCTTAGAGATATCCCCAACTGCAGGAATTTACATCAGCACCAACGAAGATTTTAGCTTCACCAAATTCTGTTCAAGAATGCTTCCGATGAGTCTCCTCCAAAGCACTTCAGATTTAATAATTAAGTTTTTCATTTCGTCCCCCACAACTAGAATCAAATCTGCACCTCGGCCATTGCCCCAATCAAAAATATTTTGTGTACACCACCAGTACAAATCCTTCTCTACATACCAATCATCACTAGAAAATTCTTCAAATTCAACTTTTATCAAAATTAGTATGCTGCTGCAATAAATTTTTCATCAAAGAAAACATCAAAAATACGATTCTACCTCATCTTCTTTTGCAGCCTTCGTCTCACTTGAGATTAACTCAAACCACTTTTTTCCAATTACTGCCATCCATAGCAATAAATCATTCCCTTAACTTTCTTCTATGTCCTTCAACAGACACTCTTTTGTTCCTGTTGCATTATACTCACATTAACCTTCATAACAACATTTATCAAAATCAAATTTTACCTCCACTGTTGCAAATTTTTCTCAATGCATTCCACTCTTCCTCTATACCATCTACCTGGGGTTCGAATAATCGATTATCATAAACCATTTTTTCCTTGGCCTCAAATAATGGATTATCATAAACCATTTATGTCTTTCGATTTTTGGCCTCTTCCTCGAGGTCATCTTCACTTGTCTGGGGCCAGATTGCATCGTCCTCTCCTTGGAGGCATCCTCCTCATCTTGGAAGGAAAACACCATAGTCTCTTCAGCCGTCTCTTTCTCATTTTTCCAGCCATCCCACCAGTGTACATGGCGTTTTGTTTTAGCTTTCACTTGCAAAGTGTTTTCTAGCAAATCTAAACTGTGAAGAAATTCTTCAATGATAGAATCAACTCCATCATTTATTTCATCCAAAAACATCTGATGAATGGCTCCATCTTCATCTCGTACTTCATCTTGTCTCTTCACAATATAAAAGCATCCAACTCCAGGATCTAACACCCAATCGTCTTCAATCTCTGCTCAATACTTCTCCGTAGCTCTGGAAATTCTTCATCGATTTCCTACACCAAACTTTGGGCTCTAGTGTCCAACACCCACATATTTTTCTATTCAAAGAGGTTGAGGCCTTCATAGAGTGAACCAAACTTAACCTCATTATTAGTTCCAGATAAAGGTTGTTTGGAATAACCCAAATGAGGACTCTCACCTTGTTTCTATAATTTTTGAGCACTAAAACTTTTTTTAACTTTTCACCTATTATGAAGAGTCATATTAGCTAAACCTCAAGCCAGGATACATCGATGTCTATACTGGTGTGCCTCTGGTCATTTCACCCATTTTGATTTGGCTATCCCTATTTATTTGTCTTCTTTTGCTTCTTCAGCATAGTTAAGCCCCATAAATTTGGAGTGTTTCACAAATCTATTGTGGTAGTCTACATTTCACAGGTGTTAGAAAGTCTAGTATGTCTTCATGAGAAGGGTGTTATCTATCCATAAAGATATGGAGGGTGTAGACATCTAGATAGAAAAATAGGGTTTGGTCAAGCTTGCTGACTATGGAGGTGCCACTAAAAGTACTCCTAGTTTAGCAGTCACTAGAGATGATGAAATGACGATTTGAAACACTACTACTACCTTAAGAAATGGCAAGAATATTTTCCTATTCATGAAAAATATCAGGCTATCATATGAACAAATTGCATGTCTGTGGAACACTCTAAGAAAATCCTTCCACATCCATCGACATTGTTACAAGTTATGCGGTTTGAAGGACAACATCATGCTGGGCTTGGGTTCCTACTATCAGTATGGTACTGCATGGGCTCCTGCTGTCAGTATGTTACTGCTTGGATATGTGCCTCAAACTCAAATTGGTTTTTGGCTCCAAAGGTAGCAAAACAGAGCATCCCCATAATGTATAGAGGTATCAAACGTAGAGACCACAATTTGTAAGCAATTGTTGTAAATCTGTAAACTGGCACCACATCATATCCTTTGATAACCAATCTTCAAAACCCCTGCAGATGAAACATTTAGACTCTACATAAAACTGATCAATCTCTTTTCTACCCAATTCATATTGTCTGTTCACATTTATACTTCACATTTCCCCATCCTTCTCGATTATATCAAACACCTAGTTATTATTTGGGATACCATAATTGGCAAATATATATAATTATTAATAGTATTGTCCATGTCAAACTTTTGAATCTGACAATCTCCACTAACAAATATGGTATTGAATTCAAATGACTCCTCTTCATGCAACAAATCTGTGCAATACCATCTAATTGTTTAATTTTATAATATACTTTTCTTAGTTGGTCGATTGACGATAAATCTTTTTTGGATAGTAAGTAAGATTCCTTTTGAAATCCTTTCTGCAATTGAGATGTTTTTCTAGCACCAAAACTAAGTGCATTGTTCTCATCTTTAAGAACATTAGTAGAAGAATCTCTTCCAATTCTTTGAGGCATGGAGAAGGCAATTCTAGTAATGTTGGCAACAGTAGGCACTTTTTGGCTTCAATGTAAAGTTGTTCATCAAACTCACCATCCAACAATGACTTTCCTTTCAAATCTATTATACATTCTATGCACTCATAGTGCTCATTTTTTTATTTAGAGCTCTCTCAACCAATTAGCTATCACCTTCAATCCTAGTTTCCATTACTCTACGATGGGGAAAACCGTATCAACCATGGAATCTCTTTGGTGCTTATCTGCTCTGTCATTGTCATCCATTGCATCTGTGTCAATCCTAGAACCTTCTCCAGCAAAATCTAATTTGGATGAGACCAATAATTAACTTACCTATGTGACTCAAATGCGTTCAATTATAAATGATGCATCGAAAATGTCACCCCAAATGGAGTTCCTAGGCTGAAGAACCTGGTAACTTATTGGAAGAAGCAGACAGGTAAAAGGGCAAATGAAGAGGAGCTAGAATATATTACTGAGGAGCGTGGTACTAGGGATAAGAATGATGGACGTACATAGACATATTATAAGCTCTTAGAGAGATTTCTTTAGTCCTCCCTGAGAAAGGCCATCTCAGTTCTGCCATCTAGTGAATACGAATTGGTCTATGGTCTATTGCAATGATTTTATACCATTCTATGCATTTTGGCAGAGAAAGGGGCAGGGCATTGGTCTCTATTGCATTCTTTCTATCTAATGTGTGTCAAGAAATTATTGATCTTCTCTACAGGAAGTACAATCAAGATTTTCTTCAATCTGTTGACTTTTCGTGTGCTCACAGTTGGTTGATTCTGTAGTAATTGGTTGTAGAAGGATCCTATAAGAATAATCTTTAAGTGTAGGAGGAGGACAATAAGAAAATCTCTATTTTGTTTGAAATCGAATTCCATTACAATGTGACATGAAGCATGGAATTGCATGAGTGCCTGCATATTCATAATTTTTAGACACAAAATTTGATGTTTATAGGGTCGATGTACAACTTATGATTTCAGTCTGCTGAATTATACATTATAATATCAACTATATCATTTCAGTCTGTTGAAATATACACTATAATACCAAATATTTGTGGAGGCAACGATTTCCAATAATATTAAACAACCAGGTAGAGGAGAGAAGAGACATTGACAATTGGGTGGTAACGCTTGCTTATCCCCACAAAGATCAAGTTATCACAGTCAAGAAGGTTCGCATATATGGAGGATGAAGCCGATGGAAAAAGAAGTTGATAACGATAAGCAGGTTTATAGATTGTTTGCCACTCTTTGGTTCTGCTAATTGTTGAGATGGGCTGAACAAGGTCGGCACATAGTTTCAAGTTTTGATGATAGGGTAATTCTCATCCAAAAAAAGAAAGTTGGGTCTGGCACAGCAAAATCTTGGAGTGGAGAACGTCCAGATGTTGAGAACTGGAAATTTGCATGATGACGTCGGCAGGCTAGACTGCAGATGCGGTGGATCTCAACTAGTCTCAAAATGATTCAATGCTAGCCAGTTGTAGCTTGGATGATATAGTTCATATATGGAATACGAGTGATACAACCTCTATTGTTCTTTTAAAGGGTCACACAAGCCTTGTCAAAGGAGTTGCAGGGGATCCAATTGGTTCTTTTCTTGCAAACCAGTTCTATGACAAAAGTGTCGTTATCTAGCGCACAAGTAACTGGTAAAGATCACAAATATCCTCCCAAAGACGCCAAACAAAAATATTCTACTTTTGCTAATCAACCAAATGATAATGGAACAAAGATATCTGATGAAAGTGCATTCATTTCTCTGCAAATTAGTGCAAACCACATGAACAACCTTGAAAGACAGGGAATCAAGATTCAGTGTGACCAGCTAGGAGATAAAATTAAAAATAGGATTCCATTTAAATTTATGGAAGCCTCTGATCAAAAGATCTAAACCAGCACAAAACAAGTTGACGAACTGGACTTAAGTAGTTTACAAGATAGATGGGCCGATAAGATTGATATTGATAAACCAGGAGTAGAATTTGAAACCAAGGGTGGAATTCAATCTAAGACAATAGGCAATTGTCTTCTTTAGACATTAATTATTTGAATGCAAAAACCAATTATAGAATCTTTGATCCTCATCTTGTGTCTTCGATTCTTCCACATTTGAGGGGTGAGGAACAAAAGGGATGATGGCTAAATTGCAAGTACACTCAGTCAAACTAGGTATCTTTCCATTAGCTCTGTCATCAAATTGTTCATTACCCTGCTAATGCAACGTTGCCCACTTCCATATTGGGTTGGTTCTTTGGGACCCAATGCCGGAACTCTCTTGCAGTGAGCTTCCTAATGCATTGTTTGTCTAAATGATTTTGACCTCTATAATAAAGAACAAAAAAGAAAACCAAAAAATTAGCTCCTCGACCCCCACTTGTTGACACCACTCACCAAGGGAAGCTAACAAAGTAATTTTCTTTGGGATATAATCATCATGTGTCAAGGCCACCTTAATATGGTTACAGGTACGAGAGTTTCAATAGATCAAATCTTGATCAATTCAATCAATATAATCCAAAATTTTGTTGAATTTCATCATATTATAAAGTTGAATCCAACATACCTGGCATCTCTAGAAGAGCAGGAAAAAGGATAAAAATGAAACTTTATTATTGAATGTGATGCGTAGAATTGTCTAATCTCATGATCCATTCTATAAAATAAAGTCTTTATCTTTGTTGTTCTCCAACTTGAAGGATTAAATTGACATAAATTTCACCAAACGCCTAAATCCACAAGAATTTTGAATCCACTCTTTTATTTTACCTCATACAAATCTCTTTCCAATCCATCTTTTGATCAAACTGTGCTCTTGCAAAATCCTAAGTTGGCATCTGCCTCTACGTTGATCAATACTTGTAGCCTTTACACACCATTATTCAGATTTTTTAGATCCCCACAATTTGTATCATGTCAATTTCAAAATTGAGCCATTACTTTCTTATTTTCCCAAAATCACAAAGCATTTATGTATGTATGTATGTATGTATGTATGTATGTATGTATGCATGTGCATGTGTGTATGTATGTATGTATTGAAATTTGCATATGTATATGTGCATGTACACGCATACATATATATACACATACATATACTTGTTAATTTTATTTAGTTTTATCATCTTAAAAGAGTGCTAATATAAATTTACACAATGACAAATGACACAATCTTGTGTAAAATTGGGTCCATTTGATTAGCCTTCACCTATCCTTATTTATACACATTTTTACATATGTTAGTACTTCTCATGAAAATTCAACAAACTCTCCCATACAATCCACATTTGGCGCACCCTTTATGATCAAACATTCATTCCTTGCATAGACATTACTACCACCTTGACCTCAACCAATCCTCTAGGTGTGGGAGAGATCCATTGGTTGTGGATTTGACCTTTAATATTGTAAAATTCAAATTCAAAATTGGCTAATGCCCACCTATTTCATTACCTCTTATGAGTCGATTAAACACATGCTTGCATGATTTATTGTTATGTCCTTGTATTTAAAGCTGCTCAATTACATTCATTTAGACACATAAGAAAAATATTGAATATCATTCACTTTTTAAAAACATGCTAGAAGCACTTCAATTGGAGCACCTAAAAGGAACCTAATTTTGTAATGCATAATTAGGTAGAGATTTACATGCTTGAAGATTTTCGTCCTTGATTGTTGATTGTAAAGCCAATCTATTCCATGGGTTGACCGAGAAGAATGTGTCCCTTAATGATCTAAAATCCCCCTAAAGGTATACCCAAACACCACTAATTATTTCAACAAAGTAAACATTAGATGATTTGGTCCGCCCTAGAAATGCAGAAACCCTGGTACTACTCATAGTCTAGATTCTCTCTCGAAATGTCTAGAACTCTTAAGAATAGTAGGGTCCTTCCCAATATTATCTTGCCAATTTTACATAGAACTAAGTTTTATGTACCCATGGAAAGGGTCTACCGGAATATGTTTTTGTGAAAATATTATCAAAATGATTGAATCTACATTATAATTTTCTTATTTTTTAAAGATAAACAATAAGTCGTAGAGATTATAGTAAGAGGAAAAGCAAATAAATTTTCCCACAAATCTGCCACCAATAAGAACCTAGAGACCAAACAAAACTTAAGATATAGAAACGGTGATCAAATCTTATCATTTTGAAGAAGATAAGGAAGCTCAACAAACAATACTTTTTCCAATGATTTCAATAATACAAATTTTGTAAAGTTCATAAACACTTAACTCGCATTAAAAGGTTCAAAAGTAATAATTCTACGTATAATAAATTTGGTAATAAATAGACTTGAAAATTGTTATTATCCATCTAAGGGAAAATGAACCTTATTTATATTGTTTGCAAAGAAATTTAATAAAATTATACGAGGAACTCACTTCTACATCTACCATGAATAACTTGATTATATCAATGTAAGCTTTATAACGAATGAATGCTTTTTAGTATTAAAAAATATGAGTTTAGCTTAGTTAGGATAAATTTTTATAAGCAAAGCCTAGGTAACATTACTCGACCTTAATGGTTTAAATTTACACATGTATTATTCGGTAGATGTGCACATGCTCTACTTCAATATTTGTGCATTTGTCGTGCCCCTATTCCTTTGGCATCTCATTTATTTATTTTTCACATGGAAGGTCACTATTCGTGCATAGGTTTATATTCACACATTGTCCTACCTTATCTCCATCAATTTTCATATATAGAGTTGTGGAAATTATCCTAAGTAGTGATTCTATACAACACGGGAAACCTTGATTGGGTTCCCTTTGTTTGTTGCAATGAGTTTCTTCTTAGCTTAGTTTAATTATTGTTGATACTTGGCTTTTATGCTAAATCTAAATTGTCATTTGCAAAAGGTAGTTAGACATAGGAATTCCCTGGTAATTGGGATAGTTATATTAATAATCTCGATATTGTATTCAAGCCTATGCATTTTCATGCCAACATTTTCAATTCGAATCTCTATTGTATCATATTAAACTATTGAATTGGCACAATAAAGTGATGAAATAATGAAAGTGTTTTCAAATTCATGTGTTTTGGGCCTTTGTGATTCAAAATTGATTGTATCATTGTTGCAAGGCCTACCATTGTGGCAAATTAAAATTGTTTCATATTCTAGTTAGATATATCAAGTAGTCCAAGGCCTACCATGAATATGGTTCTTTGTAAAATGATTTCTTTCATGGATAGGTATGTTGCTAGTATGAATGTGTCTATTATTTATGCAATGTGTATAATTTTCTCTCTTCAGGAATTTCATTCTTTTACCTATTTTTCTACTCTTGTAAACAAAAGATTTCAACTAGTCAACCAATAATCAATCATATAATATGCCCCTACCCCTATAGTATGTATAGTGTTAAATGTAGTCGATTTGTGGCTACCTTAACTCTTAATTAAGTCACATTATCATTATTATAATGTTATTGAGTCATTTAGGTCGGCCTAAGGCTTATATGGGGTTATCTAGGTCAACCTGTGTGATATCCTAGGCATAAGTATGGTATCTATATGAGGTATAGGTAGGTTATTATCATCATGTTGAGTATTGTGTTCTTATTGAAGATTATTGGACCTGTATCCCCCTCATAGTGGATTAAGAGGTTTCCCCCTCCAAGTTGCATATTATTATCAATTATTTGTAGCATATTCAATCTATTATATTCTTCTATTGTGCAAGTTATTTCATTATATCAGATCTTTCCTTCCATATTAGATTCTATCAAATTTTTTTGCATAGATTATTCTAATATATTATATATAGTGAGCTATTATTTATTGACCATCCAAATGAGACCATGATTGGGAAAGTTAAGTCATTAATAATTTGCCAACAATTTTTATAATAAATAAATCGCTATTAAAAATAGACACTCCAGATTAAGAGGACCATTCCTCCAAGGTCTGATATACCACAAATAGTTTAATATCCCTACTACCTCCAAAATAAATAGATTCCAATACACTACATTAGTTGATTTTTTCTTGAATGTAATTTGCAATTTGTTGAGTGATGTAAAATGCCTTGCTCAAGACAATATAGGGTGTTGGTGTAAATAGGTAATTACCTAACTAGTTAATTAGTGGGTGCTATTTAAGGTTAAGTCCACTTAGGTCCTATGCACATTTATAGAATTCTTAGGTCTTTAGAGAAGATCTTATCATATTTTATACTAGCTTTTAGTTAATTCTAGTGTCCTAGGTCATTTAATAATGGAACTTGAGTCATTTGTAATGTTTTGCATTAGATAGATCATTACAGCTTGTCTATATAAGGCATTTTTATAGAATTCTTAGTTGTTTAGATAAGATCATATCTTATACTAACTTTTAGTTAATTCTAGTACATCTTAAGTCATTTAATAATGGAACTTGAGTCATTTCATGTTTTGCATTAGGTTGATTATTACACCTTGTCTATATAAGCAATGCTATTGTACACTTTCGTAACATATATACTTCATCATCATATTCCAGATCTTAAGCAGATTTGTGTGCACTGTAAATCGATTTACAGGGAAGAAAGAGTGGATCAGAATTGTACATATTATATATATATATATATTTTCAAAAATCCGCAACACTCATTGAACTGTCCAAGCTTACATTATAAGCAGATTTGTGTGCATCAGAAGGGAAATGGGTGTTGTGGATCTACGAAAAGAGCCCCGTAATATGACCTCCTGCTGCTTATCCGCATCTGCGCGCACCCTCCCATTAAAGTTTCGGCACTGGGCTCTTCCGACAGTAAAGAATGGTGTTTTTTTCAGGTTTGTATAATCACTTTCCCTTTCCATTGTTTCAAATTTCTATGCATGTGCTCTAAATATTTCAGAAGGCCTTTGTATAGGAAACCCAGTTTGCAATTCTTCCAGAAAAAGAGAATACGCAATGATTCCCAGCAATGCTTTCATTTTCTCAGATGACCGGAAGCAAGGAAAACCAGGTAATCTATGCAGGTTCCATTTCCTTTTCATCAACTAGAGTTTTAATTTTCTTGATACCATCAACTAGGTTACATATCATCTTTCAAGATACAAGATGTTTCACAGACGAGATCGCTGAGTATTAATTTCCTTTTCATCAACTAGGTTACATACCATCTTTCAAGATACAAGATGTTTCACAGACGAGATCGCTGAGTATTTCTCTGAGATTACAGAATGAAGGAACTGTAATCTCGCATTGCTATTTTAGTAGTTAGAGGAAAATTTGTGAAAGAAGAAGATTGAAATCTTTCTCTACTTACTAAAGATCATTCTTCTTCTTTCTTTCTGGAATGGTAGAGAGCATGTTATTATGCTTTGAAATCTGTGGAATTTGTAAATTAATTTGAAAATCTGTTATTGAGTTGTTGATGTTTATATTGGATTTAGTGTGGAATATATGAATGTATTTTTGTTCCTCGATTGCATTTGTTCTTTATTTAGGTTGAATGACTGTTGATCATAATACTGTGAGTTAAAAAAAGATTTCGTAAGTTTTTATGCTGGAGTATTAAGATGGGGCTGGCTTAACCAGCACACTCTAAGCGTTGACCGCTTAGAGTGGCTGGTGTGGGGCCCATTTAGTCCGTCTCTCTTCCATTCACTTTCCCATTCTCCGTTAATCTTCATTTTTTTCGCGCCCAGTTTTAAACCATCTATCTTAATTTTTTCGCGCCCAGTTTTAAACAGTCTACCTTAAATTATTCGCGCCCAGTTTTAAACCATTTATCTTTCCCACCCGTGCAAAGCTCAAACTCATTGTCGAAGTTCCTGCACTGCAAAGGTTTTCGTAATGCGGGTTAAATTTCAGCTCTTTCTCAGGGCCTCTATGTAGGGATCTTCGAATCAGCGTATAGCCATCCATGAAAGTGAAATGGAGAAGGTTTTTTTAATTTAATGGGCATAGCCATCTTTCTCCACATACTCGCATGATGAAGATCTACAAAAAAGCTTCATTGTTAAAGCTGTCAGTTTTGGTGAATCAAGCATAATTTGTATTATAGAAACAATTTTTCAATTCCAAAACTTTAAAATTGCTGCTAGGACTGAATTTATGTTTCTAGTTCTTAATCTGCATATATAATTTATCATGTTATTGGGTTAATAGTTAAATCTGGCACCCTATTGAATGTCAGAGCCTTATTGAGGCAGATTGATCGTGTTGAGTAAACGGATCTGTTAGTTGAGAATGGGGGAAAGTCATGTGTAGCATTGGGTGGAATGGGAGAAAAAATGGCATCCCACGTATGATTCAGATGTATGCTATTCTTTGACCCGGCTGCAGAACATGTTACTTAACAACAGATCCAGCACCGCTATTGGTTTTGTGGCTTTGATCTCCTTCAGTGTTCCGGCCTCCGTTTTACTTTTGCTTATATGGTTAAGTGGATTGACTACATAGTTTCTCAATAACTTGAATCTGTAGGCTTTCATAGCTCATTATGTGTTGTATATTTGTCCTTTGCATCAGAATTATTTCTATCAAAATGAATTGCAGGGACATTTTTTTCAATTTAAGTCTAAAAATTTAATGGTAATGTTAAAAGGGATTTGCTAAGATCACCCTATTTTTGTTCATATTATGTAGTTTACCAGCTAGAAAATGATTATTTTTTAAATTTAAATTAAATTTGATTATTTACGACTTTTGTATCTAAATTAGACAATAGACACATTGGTAAATGATTTAATGCTTACACTAGGGATGGAATGTTAAGCAAGGATTACCATGATTTTTTTCATGAAACAAATAAGTTTTCATTTATAAAGTACTTATTTCCATGAAAATCTAATCACTTCATCATTCACATGTTATAAAATAAATTAAGGGTTCGTTTATAATGATCATATTATATTTGTGTTAACAAATTTAACATTTAATAAAGATCATATGATATTTATGGGAATAAATTTAATATTTTATAATGACTACTGTATTTGTGATAACTATATATATATATATTCATTAAAAGTTTAGGCATAGGTAAGTTCACTTATATATGTAAGTTTGATTTTGAAGGTTGATCATTATTTAATATTCAATTATACTCATATGTTATGTAATGATGTAAATGATTCTTTTTAATTAAATTATTGGGGAATTATATATGAGGTCTCTTATAATAATAATAGATATAAAAAACTACATATAATAATAATCATATATTTTAGTTATACAAAAGAACTTGCTAAGTTTTTTTGTTTTTGTTTTTTTATTATGTAATTTAACCATTATATGAAATTAGTCAACTAAATTTGAACTATTTCCTTTGTACTTTTCACCTCTTTCCATCAAGAAGACATTCTCATGCACTTCATAATAAGCATAAGAAAAATCAAACAAAGATTGATTAACAACTAACAATGATTCTTAAAATGAATGTTGTTCCCCATTATTATTTATTGGATAACTTAGGTGGCAACTAGACCCCAAATATCTACCCATATATTAGTTAGGGAGAAAAATATGTAGCACATTGCTGCTCCATAAAGGAATTAGATTTCACAAAAAATCCTTTATTATTAGTCAAATTAACAAAGAATTTATGTTTTCCTTTTTATGTTGAGGAATTGTTGGATTTCTCTTACTAAGCTATTACAAAATGAGTAATCTCAAAGTATTTTAGAGGCAAAGGTGACTACAAATTTATCATTTAATTTTGAGCTTCCTACTAAACATCAACCTATTGCTCCTTGTTATATTACCATCTCATTCAATATCCTATAACTTTGAAAAAGATTTAAGTGCTACCCTTTTAATTGATAAATGATATAAACAATCCACTAGCCATCAAGTTGTTTACTTAGCATTTTTGGGTTTCTCTTTTCTATTTTTTGCTACTACATACACCTTGACCCAACCTACAAGAACCTACAACATCAAAATAGAATATTTTCAAACAAAAACTTGTTTCCAAGTTTTATCTTCCACTTTCAACCAAATCTCCTACAATAATCTTTTTGTTATACCCAGCTCCTTTTGGATCCTACCTAAACTTGAGTGGATCAAATCATCTACTTTTGGATCAAATTCCAAAATTCTCTCTAACATATTTCATATCCCTTGGAAGAAAGCATCCACCCAAAACAATTGCAAAAAATAAGAAATTTGAATCCATACTCTAGAAATCATGGTTTAATCAAGAGAAAATTCTTATCGCAAAACCAAGGCACATTCACTAAAATATATGGTCTATACTCTATAAATTGGCATAATAAAACAAAGAATTCATGGGCATTTAGATATATTTCTATTTTTCCTTTTATCTTTTTAAAATAATTTTTAGCCCATGCTTGAAGATAAACTAAACTAAGTCATAAAGCAGTAAATATACAAATTAACCCTTTGCATGCAAATTGATCTTCCTCTTACAATACTTCATGGCCCATAGAAAGTATTGGATGTTCCCTAGTATAGGAGACTAAATTTTTATTCGATGCATTTGATGTACCAAGGCTTTTTTCAGCTACCAATTTCTATTTTGAATTGGGTAGAAACATGCTATACTTTATGTATTTTTCAAACAAGTCTCCTATGTGCCACACCAATACATGATTTGTTAAATGTGATAAGGTCATAAGTACCCTCAAGCCTAACAATTAAGGGCC
Organism: Sequoia sempervirens; assembly: GCA_007258455.2. Taxonomy (NCBI): domain Eukaryota; kingdom Viridiplantae; phylum Streptophyta; class Pinopsida; order Cupressales; family Cupressaceae; genus Sequoia; species Sequoia sempervirens. Next base: position 19,128 of record VDFB02082219.1, read on the forward strand.
CTATACTAAAACCTCTACATCTTAGTGGTTTCCAATGACCTAGCCCCCAACCACACTTGTTTACACTTCCAAAACCTATACATTCACACCATTACCACAAGGGTGGCATTCTTTAGGTGCTATTATTATATGGACAGGAGACTCCTTTTTAAAATCCATCTAGCTCCAATGACAAATTCATTTTCAGTTGGTGTGAATGAGTCTTATTCATAAGTAGTCAAGGGCTAAAACCCCAACCATAATTTTTTTATACAAATGATTCTATATAGGAACTAACACTTAATGCTATAAATGGTGCATCAAGCTATGAATGATTATAATATAAGTATACCAATCACATATGTTATAATCATTTAGGGATCACATCAACTATAATAGATACAAATGAAAGAATAATTATAAGTGTTTAAATAGTATTTATGTGATTTAATATTTATGACAATTATTAGTTATAAAAATTCCAATGACTATTTTAATTATTAATGTAATAATATTTTGATGTGTTGTGAAAAATTTAGTAGGGAGTCATCCTTGGAATTTTTATTAGCCAGGTGACAAGGAGAATAGCATAAAAATATTTAGTGACAATAACTCTATCAAGATTGTATCCAACGTCTATTTTAGAGGAGATCTATTCACTAAGAATAATTCATCCATTTCTTCTTGGAAGAAGAGTTTATTCTTTAAGGTGGACCCACCTTCAACAAACTTTACTTGTACCTCTTTTGAATAATATTTTTATTATCTATCTAAACTTTTAAATAGATGGATGAACATATAAACGCATAAATAAGTAGAGAGATAAGAAAATACATAAACACTATTTAAACATTTACTTAAAAATAATTTTATTTTATACATTATTATTTTTAAATATTTTATTTTTTAGAAGTTTTTTAAAATAAATAAAAATAACTATAATGAAAACAAGAGGTGAAGTGTGATGGCCTCATGTTAACAAAGCCTAAAAAATAGCTACATTATATATATTATAACTATAAAATAACTCTTAAATAAATCAATAATAAGATGATTCTTAAATCATTCTAAGGTAAAATTAAAAAACTCTTAAGCAAATTAACTATAAAATAGTTATTTTAAGTAAATAAAATAATTCTTAAGTGAATAAAACTAGCATACCCTTCCAAAAATCTATGTAAAATATGTCAAGAGATATTATTCTCTAGGCACTTGTTATGAATTAGGTTCTTTTAAAGATAGGTATGTTAGTTTATTGTAACTTTTACATTAAAAACGGTTTAATTTTTTCATAGCAATAAAACAAATAATATACAACATGAAAAAAACTATAAAACATTTTTTTCGCTTTTTGTTATTTAATAATGATTACTCATGTTATGTTTATTATTAAAAACTAATGATTTGAGATGTAAATGACTATTAAATTTAAGTTAAAAGGATTTTATTAAAATACTCACATCATTACAACTTGTCTCTTTTTATCACTATAATTATGCCTCTTAAAATTATTAATAATGAAATTTATGTTTGGTGCATTAAAATGAATAAAAAAATTAAATGCATCATTCTTGGGTGCATGTCCATAGTTGATCTTCTACACACATTTTTTGGGTTGACATAGGTGAACATGTCCCCTTACAATATAATGACAATCCTTCCATGAGTATTTTCAAATTCTACATGTCTTTGATCTTTTGCAAAAATCTTTGGAGTTGACCTAGGTAAAAAGTTCCATTTTGATATGATGATAATATTTCCAAGGTATTTGTAAATATTACAAGTCTCCAATATTAGAAAAGAGCAAACAAAAAAAATATCATTTGGATAAGTTATAGAGTAGAAATACACACTAGGCAAGGTCAAATCCATGCATATAGAATAAATGGCTATAGGAAAATAGGAAAATTCATGACAGTGAATTTTCGCGCGGTGAATTGTTGACGGTGAATTTGTTGTATGCCCGTGGAATAAATATATGATTGTAGAGACCCAAAAACATAACTTAGTCAAAATTGATGACATCATAGAGATTTATTACATAATTCAAGACATTTCATTCACAAAAGATACATTTTAATAACAATCAAGAATATATTCTTACATTCATTGTCTTTATTAAACTGCATGCATTCTCTAATCATAAAATTAAATATCCCTATTCACCATAATTACTCATAATGTAACATTTAATACCAAAATCCATTAATCAATAAAATTAAACACAACTTTTAATTATTAATTTATATCAAAGTATAGATATATCATTTTATTAATCTAGACTAGAAATTTAACATGCATATATTAGAATATATTTCTTAAGTACATCTATTAAAAACAGTTACAAATATCAAAATTGAATTATTTTATTTACTTTAAGAGTTATTTGATTTTAATTTAGAATTATTTAAGGATTATTTTATTTTATTTCTCATTTTTTAATTTTATTTATTATATTTCACTTTACAATTATTTTAGAATTATTTTATTTTACTTCATTTATATTATTGATTTTATTTTATTTGAAAAACTATTTGTATTTACATAACAATAATTTAATTTAGTTTACTTATTTTTTGGATTAAGATGTAAATTTTAATTTTATGTTTAAAAAAAATCATTCATTATTTCAATAATTATATATATATATATTTATATATTTATATTATTTTAATATAATATATTTTTAAAAATGATTATGAAATTTCAATTTAAAAATAGAAATTTTGGTTAACATTTTTATTCCTTGATGTAATTATTTATATATATGTATAAAAATATCAATTTTTAATAATAATTTAAATTACTAAATACATATAAACATATTCATAATAAAAAAATTATTAAGAAATCTTATTTATTTAATTAAATAAAAACATAAAAAATAAATACTATTAATTTTATCTAATAGATCATAAATTATACATAATAGCACTAGAGTTTTCTTGCATAAATATACATTTAAAATCACCTAATACCACTGTAGAGTTTTCAGCATAAGTATGTATTTAAAATTGGTTAATCCACATACAATTAATAGCATTAATAGCAAACACTAAATTAGGGATAAAAAAATAGCAAACACTAAATCACATACAATTACCTAATAGCATGAGTTTGAGCTTTGCGTGGGCGGGAAGGACAAATAGTTGAAAACTAGGCGCGAAAAAATTAAACGTAAACGGTTTTAAACTGCACGTGAAATTTTAGAAGATCAACGGAGAAATGGTGAAGTGAACGGAAGAGGGACGGATTAAATGGGCCCCACACCAGCCACTCTAAGCAGTCAACGCTTAGAGTGTACTGGTTAAGCCTGGCCTATGTCCAGACATAAATTGATATTGCTCCTCATTCATCACTAGATAGCACAAACCAATAAAGATTTTATCACATAGTATCAAATTTCAGGATCAAGATAAATACACATATTGTGAAAAAATTGCTCTTCATTGGTCAATAGATAGCACAAATCAATAAAGAAGTGTTTTGTATAACTAGTTACTATAATTTATGAATAAGCAATGTACTATCATTTGTGCTCTTATGTGAGGTAACACTAGCCATAGCATTGGCATGTTTGTTATTTTTTGGAGAAAGCATCAAATGGTAAATGAGTTGAAAGAATCAAGTAATCACAAGTTCAGTTTATGGAATTGTGCAAGTTGAGAATTTTTGGTCTTATAATAGCTAGTTTTAAGATAAGGCTTTGTAAAGTTATCCTCCAAACTGAGCAACTATCTAGTGGCATTACCCAGAAAGGTGGTTAGGTGATGGAGGCTCCCAAGTAGAGCAATGGTGGTGTAATGCATAAAGGCATTGATAGAGGTGGTCTTAGAGTGATGGTGCTATGGTGTTTATGAGGAAACTAGAGATGTGAACAATGTTGTTATTATGGTATTAATGCACCTACCAAAATTTAAAAGATGTAGTTGCTAGTTATTAAGCCTAGGAGGTCGGGGGCTTGCACTACTAAACATGATACATGAGTAGTACCTTGCCATGTGGTAGGGTACATGCTACCCCCTTACATGAAACATTACAAACACTTTAAAAAATACATTGCATAGACTTTTTTATTATTTTTATTTTTAAAATTACAAATAAAATGTGTATTTTATATTTAAAAATAGACCTATATAGTCAATTACTTCAATTTTGATAATTTGATATAAGCATTCTAGGTTTTTAGGTCTTATGGACATAATGGCAAGAACAAGTTTGACTCAGAATAGTCTAGATTGAATGATTTGCATATTCCCAACATAAAACTCACCTAAACCCTTGTAAATATTTCCTTTGAAGCTCTATCCAACCCAAATAATGAGGAAAATAATTAGAAAAACATAAATTCTTGAACTCAACACAAAATGAACCGATAATTTATGCAAATGGATCAATTTACCCATTAAATAATCCCCTCAAAATTAGATCTACTTGCCCTTGCTTCCTAGAAAATTAGCAACCCTCTAACATCATGGCTTTGATGCCATACAAGAATCTATCATATATGTGCAACAAATCTACCCATGTTGTAATTCTTAAGAACTAATCACAAAAGTAGGAAAATGAATAAAGATATTTAATATTAATTTAATAGAGAAAATTTAAATGAGGAAGATGAAAATATAAAAGCCTCTTGGATGTATGATACATGTCGAAGAGGTAATGAGTTGACTCTCAATCACTCCCAACCAAGATGTCAATTAGCCAATCTAACTCAAATAGAGGTGGGCTTGACCAATCAAAGGTGGCACCTAACTACCATCGATATAGGATTGAGGCAATGGTGGTATTTGTGTACATTGAAAAAAGGTGAATAAATGTCATTATTAAATGCTTGGTTAGGACTAACTCAATATTCCTAATATTTTAATTAAACTTATTAACATTTTCACTAGTACACTGGATCTTGAAAATATTTTAATAGTAGAAAAAGTTATTTATTATAATAAAATCCCAAAATATGAAAACTAACAAAAATGATATATATTTTTTATTTTATTTTTTTCGAAGAATTATAACTAAATCTATATTCTTTTACAAATCAATATATATATATATATATATATATATATATATATATATATATATATATATATATATATATATATATATATATATATAAATTAGGCAACATGTTGGTCAAGGGAGCAACTCCCTATTATATATATTAAAATAAAGATGCATTCCACTATACTTTGAGTGAGAGGATGGAAAAAATATTTTGTGTAACTGAATTAAAACTATAATAAACCTTCACTTATTCCTCCAAACAATCCATTTGTTTGGGAGAAAGGAGACCAAAATTTTTAGCAATGAACTTTCTAAAGGTCTAAAATTTCACCTAAAGACCTTCTTGGAGAATAGTTTCAAGTAGCATCTCAAGTCTACATTGTGTTTAAATTATCTTAGGAAAATTCTCTTGATATCATGCGATGTGACCTTCCAATCATAATCAAAGATCGCGGTCACAATTTTCTTATGTAATCCGATTATATGACCACTTAACATATTTCTACCCAACACATCGATGCAACTCATCACAAAGATTTCTAGGTTGACATTATCATGCACATTTCCTATGCCAAATAGTTTTCACCCCATTGTTGCTAGTATCACCCATTTAGTCATAGGCACAAAGATAATGAAAAAGCACCCAAACTGAATGGTCAAATCCTCTTGTGGAAAACTACATGGATGTTCTTTTTAGAAACTTTTTTCTTCCATAATTGTATAGAATGGATTCAACATCATTTTTAAAGCACTGTCTCACCCAAAAAATTATAGATGTTTGATCATATACTTCCACTTGGTATCTTTAGGATTGCCTCAATCACATAATTACTAAAAATGGAGTTCATATTTTAGACATTCAGTCAATGTCCAAAATCAGTCACATAATTACTGAAAATGAAGTTCATATTTTAGACATTCAGTCAATGTCCAAAACTTGTCGAACCAAGCCAACTTTCAATTCAATTTGAAATGACCATTGCATAACATATTTTAATACTAGATTTATCATTATATTTATCTCTCTGTATATTACTTTATAAAAAAGAAAAAATCCAACCTATCCAAAATGATACTATCAAATCCACCGATTTTTTAGCTTATTAATGATGCAGGACCATCCAGTGGTGTGTGGGCAATCTTGCATCACCCAGAAAGATGCTTTCCATTTATTTTTTCATGTTTTTTTTTGTAGATGTTTTTTCATTTCTGGATACCCTTTTCGTCGATTAAGAGTTTCTAACTTTCAGAATTGCTTTTCTGCTCAACTGCTATTTTTAGCAGGTGGGAATTTTAAGGCACGGGAAGACAAAAATTTATTGGAAGGTTCATGATGGAAAAATAAGCACTTTGGCGAAAGAATCAGATCAAGATCATTCACGGTTTGAAATTTATTCAAGTTCCAGTTTCTGGTTTTTGCCCTGAAAAACCTTCCAAGTCCAATCTAAGGCACTAAACGGTCCCGTACGGGCCCAGAAATCATCAGAACCAACAGAGTGGGTTTGTAGCGCGTTCTTCACTCCGAGACCTTTCTGACGATATAAACGGTTCAAAAAACGGAGTCCCAGATCAAAAGTTATGGCTTCCAGAAGTTGGCCGATTTTTGGAAAATTGCCAATTTTTGAATTAGGACTTAGCTTTTGAATTTCAATTGTAATTTTTGGCGCCAAATTAACAAAATCTTAGCTCGAATGTTATTTTTGGCTCCAAACTGAAAAGGGGCTATTTAGGGGCTAATTTTGGATTTTGGGTAACTTTTTGGGGAAAGAGTTTGCATGCTGCAAAAAGGGGATTTCCTCTAATTCTGTAGATTTTTTGAACTTTTGTAATTTTTCATGTATCACAGAGCTCGAGGATTTGTGATCCTCTGCATGTAATAAGTTCATAATATTTTGTTCTCTATTTTGTGAATGTTTTTCTGTGTCTCGAGTTTTCTCCCTCGTCATGTAGTATCAGAGCGGGTTTTCTTGAGCGTGTGAACAGATCGCTGATCGTGAAGCAGCTTACACCAGGACCGTGGTTGTGGGTTCATGATCTTCAAGATGCCTCCAAGAGTATTCCTGGTAGGCGTGGTGGTGCCAGAGGTGCCAGAGGTAGCAGAAATGCTGGTGGAAGAGATCCATTGGCAGTTGAGGGTTTTAGAGCCCTCCAGAGACAAATTGATGCATTGCGGGAACAAATGAGAAGAGGGTTAGACCTGGGAAGGAGAGGAGAAAGCAAAGATAAAGAAGAGGTGGTAGATTTAGAAATAGAAGAGGAAGAAGAAGCAATTGATCAAGATCAGATGCGGTTGATAAGGGCCATTTCGAAGATCGGAAAAAGATCCAAAATAGAAGTCCCTAGTTATTCCAAAAATTTGAACCCAGAAGAGTTGATCAACTGGATCAACGAGCTAGAAGAATATTTTGAATATGAAGAAGTAGAGGACAAAGAATGGGTTAAGTTTACAAAAATGAAGCTAAAGGGCCACGCCAATATTTGGTGGAAAGAGGTCCAATTGGAGAGAAATCAAAGAGAAAAAGGAAAGATCAGTAGTTGGGATCGCATGGTCGAGAAACTGAAGCAGCATTTCATACCAGTGGACTACAAGCTAGATCTGCTAAAGAAATTGCAAGGGTTGAAGTAAGGAAATAGATCTGTGAAAGAATACACAGAAGATTTTAATAAAATGATCATCAGAACGGGCCATGCAGAGGCCAACAAGGAGAAGGTAGCCCGTTATCTTAATGGGTTACGACCGAGCATTCAAGAAGAGCTGAGCCTGGTCAGAATGACCACCATTGAGGATGCGTACCGGTTTTCTCTAAAATTTGAGGAGAAACTAAACAAAAGATTTGACAGCAAGCAAAAGGGATGAGGAGGTCAAAGCGGAAGGGGTAGTGGAAGATCTTCTGGAAGCCAAAATGAGGATGAAAGGAGAAATGAAGATGTGGGTACCAGTCAGAGCTAGAAGAATGATAACTTCTACCACCTGTGTGATCAAAACAGTGGTGATCAAAGAGGTAGAGGACGAGGAAGATCTGGGCTAGGACCTGGAAGAGGTAGTTTCAGAGGAACTTGTTTCCATTGTGGTGAAGAAGGGCATCGAGCCTATGAATGTCCACAACACCAAGGAAGGACAAACAAAAGGCCAGAAGGTCGTGGAAGGGTTGCACATGTAGATGAGGAGGCTCAATCTGAGCATTCAGATGATGCAGAAAGGGGAGAAGCCCTAGTGGTTAGAAGAGCCCTGGTGACTGAAGAGAAGGAGATAGAACAGAGGAAGAATATGTTCCACACAAGGTGCAAGTGTGAAGACAAATGTTGTGAGGTCATTATTGATAGTGGGAGCACAGATAATCTGGTGTCAGAAGAGATGGTTACGAAGTTGAAGTTGAAAAGGGAAAGGCATCCACACCCATATTAGATTGCCTGGTTGAGAAGGACCACAAAGTTCTGGTCAATGAGCAGTGCCTGGTGAAGTTCAAGATCGGAAGCTATCGTGATGAGGTACTCTGTGATATCATCCCCATAGATGCATGTCACATGTTGTTGGGGAGGCCATGGCAGTTCGATAGGCAAGCTGTACACGATCGCCATGCAAACACTTATTCCTTGATGAAGGATGGAGTCTGCCATAAGTTGAAACCCATGAAGAAGAATGAAGAAAAGGTATGCAGTAGTGCTAGAATTTGTTTTGTTGACGGAAGGAAATTTTTAGAAGGCATGAAGCATGAGCGTATGTGTTATGCATTGATTCCTAGAATGGATAAGGAAGATAGTGATGAGGTGTTAGTAGAAGTTTCTAGATTATTGAATGAGTTTCAGGAGATTATTTCTGATAACGTACTTGAGGGTTTACTACCAATGAAGAAACTTAGTCATCAGATTGACTTGATCCCTGGAGCCAGTTTGCCACATAAGGCAGCTCACAGAATGACTCCTGCAAAAAATGAGGAGTTGAACAGACAAGTTCAGGAGTTGTTGAGGAAGGGTTTGATTCGAGAGAGTCTAAGCCCATGTGCAGTACCTGCAGTACTAGCACCAAAGAAGGATGGTGAATGGAGGATGTGTACAGACTCCCAAGCCATTAATAAGATAAAAATCAAGTACAAATTTCCCATGCCAAGGATGGATGACCTAATGGATTGTTTGAGTGGAGCACAGTACTTCACAAAGATTGATCTGAAGAGTGGATATCACTAGATCCAGATTCGTGAGGGAGATGAATGGAAGACCGCCTTGAAGACCAAACAGGGTTTGTATGAGTGGTTAGTCATGCCCTTTGGGCTAACCAATGTGCCAAGCACATTCATGTGGCTCATGAATGAGGTATTGAATTAGTTTCTGGGAAGTTTTTTCATTGTGTATTTAGATGATATTTTGATTTTCAGTAAGAACTTGGATGAGCATTTAATGCATATTCTTAGGGTTTTTGAGAAGTTGAGAGAGGAGAAACTATTGATAAATTTGAAAAAGTGTAGTTTTGTGAAGAAGGAGTTAGTGTACTTGGGGTTTGTTGTCTCGGCAGAAGGTCTCAAGATGGACCCAGAGAAGGTAAAGGCTATTCTGGAATGGCCTACCCCAAGAAGTGCTACTTAGGTGAGATATTTCCATGGTTTGGCCAGTTTTTATAGAAATTTCATTAGAAACTAGAGTAGTATTTGTGCACCCCTGACTGAAACAAAGAGAGGAGATAGAAAAGAGTTCAAGTGGAGCACTAGAGCAGCGAAGAGTTTTGATCTTTTGAAGTAGAAGGTGACAAAGCAACCAATTTTAGCCCTCCTGGATTTTAATAAGGTGTTTTAGGTGGATTGTGATGCCAGTGGTTGTGCCATTGGAGCAGTGATGAGCCAAGAAGGTAAGCCCATTGTCTATTTCAGTGAAAAGTTAAATGATGCAAAGAGAAAGTACTCTGTATATGATTAGGAATTTTATGCAATAGTTCAAGCATTAAAGAAATGGAGACATTATCTATTGCCAAAGGAGTTTATTTTGTTTACTGATCATCAAGCATTACAGTACCTGAGTAGTCAGGGAAAATTAAATCAGAGGCATATGAAATGGGTAGAATTTTTGTAGAGTTATACCTTTGTTTTAAAGCATAGGAGTGGCAAGTCAAATAGGGTTGCAGATGCCTTAAGTAGGAGGCAAACATTGTTGACTGAGATGCAGATTGAAGTGGTTGGATTCAATGAACTCAAGACATTATATCCTGAAGATCCTAATTTCGCAGAGGCTTGGAAAGCTTGCAAGGAGCCTGTTACAGTTGATAGGATGAAGTGGTTGGATTTCATCATCCAGGATGGCATGTTGTTTAAGGGAAGTCAATTGTGTATTCCAAGAAGTCCCATGAGGGAGAACCTGATAAAGGAGAAGCACAGTGGAGGAATGGTAGGACATTTTGGTCGGGATAAGACCATTTCCATTATCAGTGAGCATTATTATTGGCCTCAGTTATCACAGGATGTGAAGAAGTTTTTGCAGAGTTGCAGGGTATGTCAGATGGCGAAAGGCATGAGCCATAATACTGGGTTGTATCAACCCTTACCTATACCAAAGAGGCCTTGGGAAGATATAAGTATGGACTTTGTTCTTGGTTTGCTAAGGAAACAAAGAGGGAATGATTTAGTATTTGTAGTAGTTGACAGGTTTTCGAAGATGGCACATTTCATCCCATGCCAGAAGACCCATGATGCAGTCCACATTGCCGACTTGTTCTTCAGAGAGGTGGTGAGGCTACATGGTCTGCCAAAGAGTATAGTCTCATATCGTGACACAAAATTTGTTGGATACTTTTGGAGGACCTTGTGGAAAAAGTTGAAGACAGAGTTGAAGTTTAGTTCACACCATCCACAAACTGATGGGCAGACTGAGGTTGTGAACAGAAGTCTGGGTAACCTCTGAGATGCTTGATAGGAGATAAACCCAAGGGATGGGACTTGATCTTACCCCAGGAAGAATTTTCTTACAACAATTATGTCAACAGAAGCACTGGTAGATCACCATTCCAGATTGTGTATGGAGGTAGTCCTAGGACCACTCCAAAATTGAGGAAGATGGACCAAGAGAAGAAGACAAGTGCCGGGAAGACTTTGCAGAGCACATCAAGCATATACATGAGAAGGTAAGAGAACATATTAACAAGATGAATATGCAGTATAAGGCTAAGGCAGATCAGAAGAGGAGGTATAAGGAGTTTCAAATTGGTGATGAAGTGATGGTCCACTTGAGGAAAGAAAGGCTTCCAGTGGGAACATATAACATACTGAAGATGAAGAAGTTCGGTCCCTGTAAAAATTTTAAGAGACATGATTCAGGGAATTCATATGAGGTAGAGTTTCTGGATGGATTCAACATTTCCCCTATGTTCAATATTTCAGATTTGACAGAGTATCATGAAGGTGGCGTAGACAAAACACCAACAATGGAATAGTTTGGCATTCCAGCACCTACTTCAGAGGAGGAGATTGAAGAAATCCTGGATAGCCATGTGGGAAGGAGTACCAGAAACAGGCAGTATGAAAAATATCTAGTAAAATGGAAGGTAAGGCCTATGGAAGATTCTTCTTGGTTGTCTAAGGCAAAAGTTGACCGTTTGGGTTTTCCTCAACCATCGGAGATGTGACGGGGTCATTTCTCATATAACCCTGGGTGTCTGATGCAGGAGCATCCAGTGGTGTGAGGGAAATCTTGCATCACCCAAAAAGATTCTTTCCATTTATTTTTTCATGTTGTTTTCTTTTTGTAGATGTTCTTATATTTTTGGATACCCTTTTCGTCGATTAAGAGTTTCCAACTTTCAGAACTACTTTTCTGTTTTTTCTGCTCAACTGCTATTTTTAGCAGGTGGGAATTTTAAGGCGTGGGAAGAAAAAAATATGGGAAGGTTCATGATGGAAAAATAAGCACTTTGGTGAAAGAATCAGATCAAGATCATTCACGGTTTGAAATGTATTCAAGTTCCAGTTTCTGGTTTTTGCCCTGAAAAACCTTCTAAGTCTAGTTTGAGGCACTAAACGGTCCCGTATAGGCCCCAAAATCATCAGAACTAGCAGAGTGGGTTCGTAGCGCGTTCTTCACTCCGAGACCTTTCCTACGGTGCAAACGGTTCGAAAAACGAAGTCCCAGATCAAAAGTTATGGCTTCCAAAAGTTGGCCAATTTTTGGAAAATTGCTAATTTTTGAATTAGGACTTAGTTTTTGAATTTCAATTGTACTTTTTGGTGCCAAATTGCCAAAATCTTAGCTTGAATGTTATTTTTGGCTCCAAACTAAAAAGGGGCTATTTAGGGGCTAATTTCAGAATTTTGGGTAACTTTTTGGGGAAAGAGTTCGCATGCTGCGAAAAGGGGATTTTCTCTAATTCTGTAGATTTTCTGAACTTCTGTAATTTTGCATGTATCACAGAGCTCGAGGATTTGTGATCCTCTACATGTAATAAGTTCATAATATTGAATAAATCATTGTTCTCTATTTTGTGAGTTTTTTTCTGTGTCTCGGGTTTGCTCCCTTGTCAGGTGATATCAGAGCGGGTTTTTCTTGAGTGTGTGAACAGATCGCCGATCGTGAGGCAGTTTGCACCAGGTCTATGGTTGTGGGTTCATGATCTTCAAGATGCCTCCAAGAGTGATTCTTGGTAGGCATGGTGGTGCCAAAGGTGCCAGAGGTGACATAAATGCTGGTGGAAGAGATCCATTGGTAGCCAAGGGTTTCAGAGCCCTCCAAAGACAAATTGATGCATTGTAGGAACAAATGAGAAGAGGGTTAGACCCGGGAAGGAGAGGAGAAAGCGAAGATGAAGAAGAGGTGGAAGATTCATACATAGAAGAGGAAGAAGAATCAATTGATCAAGATCAGATGTGGTTAATAAGGGCCATTTTGAAGATCGGAAAAAGACCCAAAATAGAAGTCCTCAGTTATTCTGAAAATTTGAACCCGGAAGAGTTGATCGACTGGATCAACAAGCTCGAAGAATATTTTGAATATGAAGAAGTAGAGGACCTAGATCGGGTTAATTTTGCAAAAACGAAGCTGAATGGCCATGCCAATATTTGGTGGAAAGAGGTCCAATTGGAGAGAAATCGAAGAGGAAAAGGAAAGATCAGTAGTTGGGATCACATGGTCGAGAAACTGAAGAAGCATTTCATACCAGTGGACTACGAGTTAGATCTGCTAAAGAAATTGCAAGGGTTGAAGCAAGGAAGTAGATCTATGAAAGAATACACAGAATATTTTCATAAAATGATCATCAGAACGGGCCATGCAGAGGCCAACAAGGAGAAGGTAGCCCGTTATCTTAATGGGTTACAACCGAGCATTCAAGAAGAGCTGAGCTTGGTTAGAATGACCACCATTGAGGATGCGTACCAATTTTCTCAGAAAGTTGAGGAGAAACTGAACAAAAGATTTGACAGCAAGCAATAAGGATGAGGAGGTCAAAGCAGAAGGGGTAGTGGAAGATCTTCTGGAAGCCGAAATGAGGATGAAAGAAGAAATGAAGATGTTGGTACAAGTCAAAGCCAGAAGAGTGATAACTTCTACCACCCATGTGATCAAAATAGTGGTGATCAAAGAGGTAGAGGACGAGGAAGATCTGGGCTAGGACCCGGAAGAGGTGGTTTCAGAGGAATTTGTTTCCATTGTGGTGAAGAAGGGCATCGAGCCTATGAATGTCCACAACACCAAGGAAGGACATACAGAAGGCTAGAAGGTCGTGGAAGGGTTGCACATGTAGATGAGGAGGCTCAATCTGAGCATTCAGATGATGCAGAAAGGGGAGAATCCGTAGTGGTTAGAAGAGCCTTGGTGACTGAAGAGGAGCTAGAACAGAGGAAGAATTTGTTCCGCACAAGGTGCAAGTGTGAAGACAAATATTGTCAGGTCATTATTGACAGTGGAAGCACCAATAATCTGGTGTCAAAAGAGATGGTTACGAAGTTGAAGCTGAAAAGGGAAAGACATCCACACCCATATCGGTTTGCTTGGTTGCAGAAGGACCACAAAGTTCTTGTCAATGAGCAGTGCCTGGTGAAATTCAAGATCAGAAGCTATCGTGATGAGGTACTATGTGATATCATCCCCATGGATGCATGTCACATGTTGTTGGGGAGGTCGTGGCAGTTCGATAGGAGAGTTGTACATGATGGCCATGCAAACACTTATTCCTTGATGAAGGATGAAGTCCACCATAAGTTGAAACCCCTGAAGAAGGACGAAAAAAAGGTATGCAGTAGTGCTAGAATTTGTTTTGTTGATGGAAGGAAATTTTTAAAAGGCATGAATTATGAGTGTATGTGTTATGCATTGATTCCTAGAATGGATAAGGAAGATAGTGATGAGGTGCCAGTAGAAGTTTCTGGATTATTGAATGAGTTGATCCCTAGAAGCTAGTTTGCCAAGTTTCTGAATGAGGAAGATCAGTCATCAGATTTACTTGATCCCTGGAGCCAGTTTGCCAAATAAGGCAGCTCACAGAATGACTCCTGCAGAAAATGAGGAGTTGAATAGACAAGTTCAGGAGTTTTTGAGGAAGCGTTTGATTCGAGAGAGTCTGAACCCATGTGTAGTACCTGCAGTACTAGCACCAAAGAAGGATGGGGAGTGGAGGATGTGTACAGACTCCTAAGCCATAAATAAGATAACAATCAAGTACAGATTTCCCTTCCCAAGGATGGATGACTTGATGTATTATTTGAGTGGAGCACAATACTTCACAAAGATTTATCTGAAGAGAAGATATCACGAGATCCGGATTCATGAGGGAGATGAATGGAAAACTGCCTTCAAGACCAAAGAGGGTCTGTATGAGTGGTTAGGCATGCCCTTTGGGGTAACCAATGCGCCAAGCACATTCATGCGGCTCATGAATGAGGTATTGAAAGAGTTTCTGGGAGGTTTTGTCATTGTGTATTTCGATGATATTTTAATTTTTAGTAAGAATATGTTCCGCACAAGGTGCAAGTGTGAAGACAAATGTTGTGAGGTCATTATTGATAGTGGGAGCACAGATAATCTGGTGTCAGAAGAGATGGTTACGAAGTTGAAGTTGAAAAGGGAAAGGCATCCACACCCATATCAGATTGCCTGGTTGAGAAGGACCACAAAGTTCTGGTCAATGAGCAGTGCCTGGTGAAGTTCAAGATCGGAAGCTATCATGATGAGGTACTCTGTGATATCATCCCCATAGATGCATGTCACATGTTGTTGGGGAGGCCATGGCAGTTCGATAGGCAAGCTGTACACGATCGCCATGCAAACACTTATTCCTTGATGAAGGATGGAGTCTGCCATAAGTTGAAACCCATGAAGAAGAATGAAGAAAAGGTATGCAGTAGTGCTAGAATTTGTTTTGTTGACGGAAGGAAATTTTTAGAAGGCATGAAGCATGAGCGTATGTGTTATGCATTGATTCCTAGAATGGATAAGGAAGATAGTGATGAGGTGTTAGTAGAAGTTTCTAGATTATTGAATGAGTTTCAGGAGATTATTTCTGATAACGTACTTGAGGGTTTACTACCAATGAAGAAAATTAGTCATCAGATTGACTTGATCCCTGGAGCCAGTTTGCCACATAAGGCAGCTCACAGAATGACTCCTGCAGAAAATGAGGAGTTGAACAGACAAGTTCAGGAGTTGTTGAGGAAGGGTTTGATTCGAGAGAGTCTAAGCCCATGTGCAGTACCTGCAGTACTAGCACCAAAGAAGGATGGTGAATGGAGGATGTGTACAGACTCCCAAGCCATTAATAAGATAAAAATCAAGTACAAATTTCCCATGCCAAGGATGGATGACCTAATGGATTGTTTGAGTGGAGCACAGTACTTCACAAAGATTGATCTGAAGAGTGGATATCACTAGATCCAGATTCGTGAGGGAGATGAATGGAAGACCGCCTTGAAGACCAAACAGGGTTTGTATGAGTGGTTAGTCATGCCCTTTGGGCTAACCAATGTGCCAAGCACATTCATGTGGCTCATGAATGAGGTATTGAATTAGTTTCTGGGAAGTTTTTTCATTGTGTATTTAGATGATATTTTGATTTTCAGTAAGAACTTGGATGAGCATTTAATGCATATTCTTAGGGTTTTTGAGAAGTTGAGAGAGGAGAAACTATTGATAAATTTGAAAAAGTGTAGTTTTGTGAAGAAGGAGTTAGTGTACTTGGGGTTTGTTGTCTCGGCAGAAGGTCTCAAGATGGACCCAGAGAAGGTAAAGGCTATTCTGGAATGGCCTACCCCAAGAAGTGCTACTTAGGTGAGATATTTCCATGGTTTGGCCAGTTTTTATAGAAATTTCATTAGAAACTAGAGTAGTATTTGTGCACCCCTGACTGAAACAAAGAGAGGAGATAGAAAAGAGTTCAAGTGGAGCACTAGAGCAGCGAAGAGTTTTGATCTTTTGAAGTAGAAGGTGACAAAGCAACCAATTTTAGCCCTCCTGGATTTTAATAAGGTGTTTTAGGTGGATTGTGATGCCAGTGGTTGTGCCATTGGAGCAGTGATGAGCCAAGAAGGTAAGCCCATTGTCTATTTCAGTGAAAAGTTAAATGATGCAAAGAGAAAGTACTCTGTATATGATTAGGAATTTTATGCAATAGTTCAAGCATTAAAGAAATGGAGACATTATCTATTGCCAAAGGAGTTTATTTTGTTTACTGATCATCAAGCATTACAGTACCTGAGTAGTCAGGGAAAATTAAATCAGAGGCATATGAAATGGGTAGAATTTTTGTAGAGTTATACCTTTGTTTTAAAGCATAGGAGTGGCAAGTCAAATAGGGTTGCAGATGCCTTAAGTAGGAGGAAAACATTGTTGACTGAGATGCAGATTGAAGTGGTTGGATTCAATGAACTCAAGACATTATATCCTGAAGATCCTGATTTCGCAGAGGCTTGGAAAGCTTGCAAGGAGCCTGTTAAAATTGATAGGATGAAGTGGTTGGATTTCATCATCTAGGATGGCATGTTGTTTAAGAGAAGTCAATTGTGTATTCCAAGGAGTTCCATGAGGGAGAACTTGATAAAGCAGAAGCACAGTGGAGGAATGGCAGGACATTTTGGTCAGGATAAGACCATTTCCATTATCAGTGAGCACTATTATTGGCCTCAGTTATCACAGGATGTGAAGAAGTTTTTGCAGAGTTGCAGGGTATGTCAGATGGCGAAAGGTGTGAGCCAGAATACTGGGTTGTATCAGCCCTTACCTGTACCAAAGAGGCCTTGGGAAGATATAAGTATGGACTTTGTTCTTGGTTTGCCAAGGACACAAAGAGGGAATGATTCAGTATTTGTGGTAGTTGATAGGTTTTCAAAGATGGCACATTTCATCCCATGCTAGAAAACCCATGATGCAGTCCACATTGCCGACTTGTTCTTAAGAGAGGTGGTGAGGCTACATGGTCTTTCAAAAAGTATAGTCTCAGATCGTGACACAAAATTTGTTGGATACTTTTGGAGGACCTCGTGGAAAAAGTTGAAGACAGAGTTGAAGTTCAGCTCTGCACACCATCCACAAATTGATGGGCAGACTGAGGTTGTGAACAGAAGTCTGGGTAACCTACTGAGATGCTTGATAGGAGATAAACCCAAGGGATGGGACTTGATCTTACCCTAGGAAAAATTTTCTTACAACAATTCTGTCAACAGAAGCACTGGTAGATTACCATTCCAGATTGTGTATGGAGGTAGTCCCAGGACCGCTCCAAAATTGAGGAAGATGGACCAAGAGAAGAAGACAAGTGCCGAAGCCAAAGACTTTGCAGAGCACATCAAACATATACATGAGAAGGTAAGAGAAAATATTAACAAGATGAATATGCAGTATAAGGCTAAGGTATATCAAAAGAGGAGGTATAAGGAGTTTCAAATTGTTGATGAAGTGATGGTCCACTTGAGGAAAGAAAGGTTTCCAGTGGGAACATATAAAAAATTAAAGATGAAGAAGTTCGGTCCCTGTAAAATTTTGAAGAGGCATGATTCAAGGAATGCATATGAGATAGAGTTTCTAGATGGATTCAACATTTCCCCTATGTTCAATATTTCAGATTTGACAGAGTATCATGAAGGTGGCGCAGAGGAAACACCAAAAATGGAATAGTTTGGTATTCCAGCACCTACTTCAGAGAAGGAGGAGATTGAAGAAATCCTGGATAGTCGTGTGGTAAGGAGTACCAGAAATAGGCAGTATGAAGAATATCTAGTAAAATGGAAGGGAAGGCCTATGGAAGATTCTTCTTAGTTGTCTAAGGCAAAGGTTGACCGTTTGGGTTTTCCTCAACCATCGGAGACGTGACGGGGTCACTTCTCAACTTACCCTGGGTGTCTAATGCAGGAGCATCCAGTGGTGTGAGGGAAATTTTGCATCACCCAAAAAGATGTTTTCCATTTATTTGTTCATGTTGTTTTCTTGTTTAGGATGTTTTTGCATTTCTGGATACCCTTTTCGTCGATTAAGAGTTTCCAACATTCAGAACTGCTTTTCTGCTTTTTCTGCTCAACTGCTATTTTTAGCAGGTGGGAATTTTAAGGCGTGGGAAGAAAAAAATTTATGGGAAGGTTCATGATGGAAAATAAAGCACTTTGACGAAAGAATCAGATCAGGATCATTCACGGTTTGAAATTTATTCAAGTTCAAGTTTCTGCTTTTTGCCCTGAAAAACCTTCCGAGTCCAGTTTGAGGCACTAAACGGTCCCGTACGAGCTTAAAAATCATCAGAACTAGTGGAGAAAATTCATAGCGCATTCTTTACTCTGAGACCTTTCTGACGGTGCAAACGGTTCAAAAAATGGAGTCCCAGATCAAAAGTTATGGTTTTTGGAAGTTGGCCGATTTTTGGAAAATTGCTAATTTTCGAATTAGGACTTAGTTTTTGAATTTCAATTGTACTTTTTGGTGCCAAATTGCCAAAATCTTAGCTGAATGTTATTTTTGGCTCCAAACTGAAAAGGGGCTATTTATGGACTAATTTCGGATTTTTGGGTAACTTTTTAGGGAAAGAGTTCACATGCTGTGAAAAGGGGATTAAATCATTGTTCTCTATTTTGTGAGTGTTTTTCTGTGTCTCGGGTTTGCTCCCTCGTCAATTAAAGTTTTAATTATTTCATTCTATCACTATGCTTATAAAAATTAGAGAATTCCCTTTAATGTCCAACACCCACATATTTTTCTACTCAAAAAGGTTGAGGCCTTCATGTGGAAAACCAAATATAACCTCGTTATTAGTTCCACATAAAGGTTGTTTGGAATAACCCAAATGAGGACTCTGACCTTGTTTCCAATATTTTTTAGCACTAAATTTTTTAACTTTTCCCCTATTATGAAGAGACATATTGGCTAAATGTACATCGATGTCTATACTAGTGAGCATCTAGTAATTTCCCCCATTTTTATTAGGCTATCCCTATTTCTTTGTCTTCTTTTGCTTCTTGAGCATGGTTAAGCCCCATAAATTTGGAGTGTTTCAAGAATCTCTTGTGGCAGTCTACATTTCAAACGACTTACAAAGACTAGTATGTCTTCATGAGAAACTGTTATCCATAAAGATATCAGGGTGCAGACATCTCCAAAATAAAAGTGTTTGGTCAAGCTAGATGACTATGGAGGTGCCACTAAAAGTACTCCTAGTTTAGCAGTCACTCTAGAGATGATGAAATGAAGATTTCAAACACTGCTACTACCTTAAGAAATGGTAAGAATCCTTTTTCTATTCATGAAGAATCCCAGGCTATCATATGAAAAAATTAAATGTATGGAACACTCCAAGAAAAGCTTTCCACATGCATTGACATTGTTACCAGTTTTGCGGTTTGGAGGACAGCATCATGCTGGGTTTGGGCTCCTGCTGTCAGTATGGTACTGCTTGGATATGTGCCTCAAAATCAACCTGGTTTTCGCCCCAATCGTATCAAAACAAAGCATCTCCATATAATTTGGAAGCAATTTTTGTAAAACTGGACACTAGAACCACATCAAATCATGTGATAACCAATCTTCAAAACCCTTGAAGATGAAACATTTAGACTCTACATAAAACCGATCAATTTCTTTTCTACCCAGTTCATATTGTTTCTTCACATTTATATTTCACATTTCCTCGTCCTTCCCGATCATATCAAACGCCTAGTTATTATTTGGGATACCACAATTTGCAAATATATATAATTATTAATAGTATTGTTCATATCATTATTAATAGTATTGTTCATATCAAACTTTTCAATCCGGAAATCTCCACTGATAAATGTGGTATTGAATTCAAATGACTGCTCTTCGTGCAACAAATCTGTGCAATACACATCTAATTATTTATTTTATAAAATAGTTTTCTTGGTTGCTCGATTGATGATAAATCTTTTTTGGATTGTATGTAAGATTCCTTTTGAAATCCTTTCTGCAATTGAGATATTTTTTTTGGTACCAAAAATAAGTGCATTGTTCTCACTTTTAGGAACATTAGTACAAGAATCTCTTCCAATTCTCCGAGGCGTGGAGAAGACAATTCTGGTAATGTTGGCAACAATAGACACTTTTTGGCTTCAATATAAATTTTCTCACCAAAGTCACCATCCAACTATAACATTCTTTTCAAATCAAAATCAATTATACATTCTAGGCTCATAGTACTCAGTTTTTGTATTTAGAGCTCTCTTAACCAATTGGCTATCGCCTTCAACCCTAGTTTCCATTACTCTACGATGGGGAAAACCCAATCAACTATGGCATCTCTTTGGTGCTTATGTGCTCTGTCATTGTCATCCATTGCATCATTTCCAATCCTAAAACCTTCTCCAGCAAAATCTAATTTGGACAAGACCAATAATTCACTTACCTATGTCACTCCAGTATGTTCAATTTTAAATTATGCAATCAAAGACGTCACCCCAAAAGAAGTTTAAGGGCTGAAGAACCTGGTAACTTATTGGAAGAAGTAGGCAGGTAAAAGGGAAAATGAAGAGGAGCTAGAAGATATTACTAAGGAGCATGGTACTAGAGATAAGAATTATGGACGTCCATAGACATATCATAAACTTTTAAGAGATATTTCTTTGGTCCTCCTCGAGGAAGGTCATCTCAATTCTGCCATGTGGTAAATATGAATTGGCCTATTGCAATGAGATTACACCATTCTAAGCATCTTTGCAGAGAAAGGGGCAGGGCATTGGTCTCTGTTGCATTCTTTCTATCTAAATGTGTGTCAAGAAATTAATGATTTTCTCTATAGGAAGTACAATTAAGATTTTGTATAAACTGTTGCTTTTCTGTGTGCTCGTAGTTTGTTGATTCTCTTAATATTAAAATAGGTAAAGAAACAAAATAGAAAAATAGAAAATTTAAAGAACAAGACACGAGACACAAATTTGATAGTGGTTCGGAAATTACCTACATCCACTCTAAAAGCGGGGGAATCTCCTTTATTAATTCTAAATTCAAATTACATATTCAACCAACAACTATATTTATAAAATAGTCTCCACTCCAATAATTGGAAAAATCCATCAAAAAGGACAACTTCTAATTTTGCGAATACATGCAAAAGAAGTCAGTTGCAAAAGGCATCCTTTTCGAATATGTGAGAGAAACTTGGTAATTTGGACTTCACCGAACTCAACAATCTCCCACTTGAAGACCAAATAGCTGCTTAGAGATATCCCCAACTACAGGCATTTACATCAGCCCCAACGAAGATTTTAGCTTCACCAAATTCTATTCAAGAATGCTTCCGATGAGTCTCCTCCAAAGCACTTCAGATTTAATAATTAAGTTTTCCATTTCGTCCCCCACAACCAGAATCAAATCTGCACCTCGAGCATTGCCCCAATCCAAAATCTTTTGAGTACACCACCAATACAAATCCTTCTCTACATACCAATCATCACTAGAAAATTCTTCAAATTCAGCTTTATCAAATTAATATACTGCTGCAATAAATTTTTCATCAAAGAAAACATCAAAAATACGATTCTACCTCATCTTCTTTTGCACCCTTCGTCTCACTTGAGATTAACTCAACCCAATTTTTTTCAACTACTGCCATCCACAGCAATAAATCATCCCCTTAACTTTCTTCTATGTCCTTCAACAGACACTCTTTTGTTGCAGTTGCATTATACTCACATTAATCTTCATAACAACATTTATCAAAATCAAATTTTACCTCCACTGTTGCAACTTCTTCTCAATGCATTCCACTCTTCCTCTATACCATCTACCTGGGACTCAAATAATGGATTATCATAAACCACTTTTGCCTCAGCCTCAAATAATGGATTATCATAAACCATTTATGTCTTTCAAATTTTGGCCTCTTCCTCGAGGTCGTCTTCACTTGTCTGGGGCTAGATTGCATCGTCCTCTCCTTGGAGGCATCCTCCTCATCTTGGAAGGAAAACTCCACAGTCTCTTCAACCATCTCTTTCTCATTTTTCCAGCCATCCCACCAATGTACATGGCGTTTTGTTTTAGCTTTCACTTGCAAAGTGTTTTCTAGCAAATCTAAACTTTGAAGAAATTCTTAATTGATAGAATCAACTCCATCGTTTAATTCATCCAAAAACATCTGACAAATGGGTCCATCTTCATCTCACACTTCATCTTGTCTCTTCACAATATAAAAGCATCCAGCTCCAGGATCTAACACCCAACCGTCTTCAATCTCTACTCAATACTTCTCCGTAGCTCTGGAAAATCTTCACTGATTTCCTACACCAAACTTTAGGTTCTAGTGTCCAACACCAACATATTTTTCTATTCAAAGAGGTTGAGGCCTTCATAGAGTGAACCAAACTTAACCTCATTATTAGTTCCAGATAAAGGTTGTTTGGAATAACCCAAATGAGGACTCTCACCTTGTTTCCAATATTTTTGAGCACTAAAACTTTTTTTAACTTTTCCCCTGTTATGAAGGGTCATATTAGCTAAACCTCAAGCCATGATACATCGATGTCTATACTAGTGTGCCTCTTGTCATTTCACCCATTTTGATTTGGCTATCCCTATTTCTTTGTCTTCTTTTGCTTCTTGAGCATAGTTAAGCCTCGTAAATTTGGAGTGTTTCACGAATATAATGTGGTAGTCTACATTTCACAGGTATTAGAAAGTCTAGTATGTCTTCATGAGAAGGGTGTTATCTATCCATAAAGATATGGAGGGTGTAGACATCTAGATAGAAAAGTAGGGTTTGGTCAAGTTTGTTGACTATGGAGGTGCCACTAAAAGTACTCCTAGTTTAGCAGTCACTAGAGATAATGAACTGACGATTTGAAACACTACTACTACCTTAAAAAATGGCAAGAATATTTTCCTATTCATGAACAATCTCAGGCTATCAGATGAACAAATTGCATGTCTGTGGAACACTCTAAGAAAAGCTTTCCACATCCATCGACATTATTACTAGTTATGTGGTTTGAAGGATAGCATCATGTTGGGCTTGGGTTCCTACTATCAGTATGGTACTGCTTGGGCTCCTCCTGTCAGTACGGTACTGCTTGGATATGTGCCTCAAACTCAAATTGGTTTTTGGCTGCAAAGGTAGCAAAACAGAGCATCCCGATAATGTATAGAGGTATCAAACGTAGAGACCATAATTTGTAAGCAATTGTTGTAAATCTGTACACTGGCACCGCATCATATCCTGTGATAACCAATCTTCAAAACCCCTACAAATGAAACATTTAGACTCTACATAAAACTGATCATTCTCTTTTCTACCCAATTCATATTGTTTGTTCACATTTATACTTCACATTTCCCCATCCTTCTTGATTATATCAAACACCTAGTTATTATTTGGGATACCATAATTTGCAAATATATATAATTATTAATAGTATTTTCCATGTCAAAATTTTGAATCCAACAATCTCCACTAACAAATATGGTATTGAATTCAAATGACTCCTCTTCATGCAACAAATCTGTGCAATACCATCTAATTGTTTAATTTTATAAAATAGTTTTCTTAGTTGGTCAATTGATGAAAGATCTTGTCTGGATAGTAAGTAAGATTCCTTTTGAAATCCTTTCTGCAATTGAGATGTTTTTCTAGCACCAAAACTAAGTGCATTGTTCTCATCTTTAAGAACATTAGTAGAAGAATCTCTTCCAATTCTTTGAGGCATGGAGAAGGAAATTCTAGTAATGTTGGCAACAATAGGCACTTTTTGGCTTCAATGTAAAGTTGTTCATCAAACTCACCATCCAACAATAACTTTCCTTTCAAATCAAAATCTATTATACATTCTATGCACTCATAGTGCTAATTTTTTAATTTAGAGCTCTCTCAACCAATTAGCTATCACCTTCAACCCTAGTTTCCATTACTCTATGATGGGGAAAACCCTATCAACCATGGAATCTCTTTGGTGCTTATTTGCTCTGCCATTGTCATCCATTGCATTTGTGTTAATCCTAGAACCTTCTCCAACAAAATCTAATTTGGATGAGACCAATAATTCACTTACCTATGTGACTCAAGTGCATTCAATTATAAATGATGCAAGTGAATATGTCACCCCAAATGGAGTTCCCAAGCTGAAGAACCTGGTAACTTATTGGAAGAAGGAGACAGGTAAAAGGGCGAATGAAAAGGAGCTAGAATATATTACTGAGTGTGGTACTAGGGATAAGAATGATGGACGTCCATAGACATATTATAAGCTCTTACAGAGATTTCTTTAGTCCTCCCTGAGAAAGGTCATCTCAGTTCTACCATCTAGTGAATATGAATTGGTCTATGGTCTATTTCAATGATTTTATACCATTCTATGCATTTTGGCAGAGAAAGGGGCAGGGCATTGGTCTCTATTGCATTCTTTCTATCTAAATGTGTGTCAAGAAATTATTGATCTTCTCTATAGGAAGTACAATCAAGATTTTGTACAATCTGTTGACTTTCCGTGGGCTCATAGTTGGTTGATTTAGTAGTAATTGGTTGTAGAAGGACCCTATAAGAATAATCTTTAAGTGTAGGAGGAGGACAATAAGAAAATCTCTATTTTGTTTGAAATCGAATGTCATTACAGTGTGACATGAAGCATGGAATTGCATGAGTGCCTGCATATTCATAATTTTTAGACACAAAATTTGATGTTTATAGGATCGATGTACAACTTATGATTTCAGTCTGCTGAATTATACATTATAATACCAACTATATAATTTCAGTTTGTTGAATTATACACTATAATACCAACTATTTGTGGAGGCAACGATTTCCAATAATATCAAACAACTAGGTAGTGGAGAGAAGAAACATTGACAATTGGGTGGTAATGCTTGGTTATCCCCACAAAGATTGGTTTATCATAGGCAAGAAGGTTCGCATATATGGAGCATGAAGCGGATGGCAAAAGAAGTTGATAATGATAAGCAGGTCACAGATTGTTTGCCACTCTTTGGTTCTGCTAATTGTGTGAGATGGGTTAAAAATGGTCAGCACATAGTTTCAAGTTTTGATGATAGGGTAATTCTCATCCAGAAAAAGAAAGTTGGGTCTGGCACTACAAAAATTTTGAGCTGAGAACCTCCAGATGTTGAGAACTGGAAAGTTGCACGATGACGTTGCGAGGCTAGACTGCAAATGCGGTGGATCTCAACTACTCTCCAAATGATTATGATAAACTAAAAAAACAAAGCATATGAAAACAGAGCAGAAAAAAGACACAAAATATATTATATTTGCACACAGAAAAAAATAGATATTTATTTAATATGCAGCAGCATAAAGCTATTTTCTTCCACTTTTATTTGACAGGGGAATGTTGTATTTATAGATCTCAGGGAGATCTCTAGAAGATAACAGACACATAGAAGATGGAGGGCGATGTTGGAACTATCTGGAAGTCAGAAGCTTCGAGAGAAGCTGGAGGATAGAGTGCGTAGAGAATTCTATTATTAATATTTTACCTACCTCATCTACCTCATCTACGTAGCCAAATAAACAGTATTCCAATAACCCCCCATAATGTTTATTTGGAGAGAAGAGGAACTGTCTTGGGCTGTAACAAGTTTCTAAGTTTTACAAATTTTACAATAGACAATGCTTTTTTAAATATATCAGCGAGTTGATCTTCTGTTCCACAGAATTTTAGCTCTATTACTTTACTTTCAATCAAATCATGAACAAAATGATGTACTTCTATATGTTTAGATCTGGCATGATATACATGATTTTTCGCTAGCTTGATAGTGCTTTGATTATCACAAAATATCATAGTAGGAGATTGTTGTGGATGACATGTGTCTTCAAGTAATATTCTAAGCCATAATGCTTCTTGAGATGCCTTTGATGAACCAATATATTCAGCCCCTGTAGATGATAGTGACACTATTGTTTGCTTCTTGCTGCTCCAAGAAATGGGTCCCGATCCAAGTTGAAAGATGTATCCTGAGGTTGATTTTCTGTCATCAATATCACCTGTATAATCAGAATCTATGTACCCAACTAGAGTAGGCTCTCCTCCATATTTATATTCAATACCAAGCTGATAAGTACCCTTAATGTATTTTAATATTCTTTTAGTTGCTTTCCAATGTTCAATGTGTGGATTTTCCATGTACCTAGATACAATACCAACTGCATATGCAATATCTGGTCTAGTTATAGT
This sequence comes from Sequoia sempervirens, assembly GCA_007258455.2. Lineage (NCBI taxonomy): Eukaryota > Viridiplantae > Streptophyta > Pinopsida > Cupressales > Cupressaceae > Sequoia > Sequoia sempervirens. The sequence continues at coordinate 45,707 of VDFB02082219.1, forward strand.
AAGATACAAAAGACTCCCAACAAGTTGTCTATATAATTTTCCATCCACCTTCTTTTGTGTAGAATTAGCACTCAGTTTTAATCCCACTTCGCATGGTGTATTAGATGGTTTACAATCACTCATATTAAAGTTTTTCAATACATCAAGATAATATTTTGTTTGAGAAAGCATGATCCTTTCTTCTTCTTGCCATACTTGCATGCCTAAGAAATAGTGCATTAATCCTAGATCAGTGATTTCAAAAGATTGTTTAAGTTGTTCCTTGGTACTTTCAATACATTCTGTGTGATCCCCTGTAATGATCAAATCATCTACATATAGCACGATAATAACAATTTGACCATCAATATATGTTTTACATACACATTTGGATCAGCTTTACTTCTTTTAAATTTTGCACCTATAAAGTATTCATTTATTTTAGAGTATCATGCCCTTGGAGCGTGTTTAAGACCATATAGTGATTTTTTTAATCTACAAACTAGATGTTCTTCACCATTTTTAACAAATCCTGGTGGTTGTTACATGGAAATTTCTTCTTTTCGATCACCATGTAGAAATGCACTTTTTACATCCATTTGAAAGATTTTCCAACTAGATATTGCAGCTAGAGCAACTATTGTACGAATTGAACTCATTTTAGCAACTGGAGCAAAGGTTTCAGTATAATCAATACCTTCTATTTGTGAGAAACCTTTAGCCACTAGCCTCACTTTGTGTTTTTCAATAGCTCCATCTGATGTGAACTTCATTCGGTAGGTCCACTTGCAACCAACCACATTTTTTCCTTTTGGAAGTGTTGTCAATTCCCAAGTTCCATTTTTCATCAAAGAATTGTATTCGTCTTGCATTGCTACCTCCCATTCTTCTTTTCCTTTTGCTTCCTTATATGTACTTGCAATATCCACCTGCATCACCCTAGTCATCAGAGCATAGTTAGCAAACATATTTCTAGGTCCTTCTTGGTATATTTCATGGATGCTTCTAGTCTTTTGTGTGTCTTCACCATCACTTTCACTTGATGCTTCAACTTGTGTTCCTTCTCCTCCTGCAGAAGATTGCACACTTTGATTTGGATCATTAGTAGGCTTATCTTCATCAATCAATATTGGAAAGTAAGATAATGTAGGAGAATTTTCACTCTCAATATCTTCATCAAACCATACATTCCTTTTAATATGAATTTCATTTTTTTTAGGATTATATAACCTATAGCCCTTTGTTTCCTCACTATACCTAACCATTATGCACTTCTCACTTTTCTTTTCAAGTTTGTTCCTTCTTTCATCAGGAATGTTGATGCAGGAGCATCCAGTGGTGTAAGGGAAATCTTGCATCACCCAAAAATAGTTAAATTTCAAGTTTCTCAATTTTTATATGTTTTTACTTTTTTGGATACCCTTTTCGTCATAATGAAATTCCCAATTTACGGTTTTTATTTTCTATTCCTAGGTTGAAAGATATTGCAGTTTTAGTTTCCTAGATTTGCACCTGAAAATCTTTCGAGTTAGATTTGATGCACTTAGAGTTCCCAGAATGGCCCCAAAACTAGCCAAAATTAGCGTAGAATATTTCAAGTGCATTATTTACTTTGAGACCTTTCCAACGATTCAAACGGTTCGCAAATCGGAGTCCCGGATCAAAAGTTATGGCCCCGGGAAGTTGGCGCACTTTCTAGAAGATACAATTGCAAATGTACTTTTGAAATTTGAACTTCAAGTTGTAATTTTTGGTGCCAAACTGCCTAAAATCAAATTTGAATGTTGTTTTGGCTCCAAACTAATGAGGAGCTCTATTTATGGGCGGGTTTCTAATTTTTGGGTAACTTTTCGGGGACAAGCTCGCATATTGCAAAAGGGTTATTCTGTAGCTTTCTGTAACTTGCATGTGTTGTAGAACTTGGTGATTTGAGATCCTCTGCATGTAAGAAGCTCTATTTTCTGAATAATAAAATTATTCTCTTGTTTGTGGGTTATTTTCTAAGTTTCGGGCTGTGCCCTCATCAAGTGGTATCGAGCAAGAGTTTTTCTTGAGTGTGTGGACAGTGCCGATCATGAGGTAGTTCGCACCCGGACCGTAGTGTGGGTCGAGGTCAAGAAAGATGCCTCCAAGAGTGGTGTGTATGGTAAGAATGGTAGTGTCGAGGTGGTCGAGGTGGCAAAATGTTGGTGGAAGAGATGCAAATGGTAGCCCTCCAAAGATAGATTGATGCGTTACGAAGCAGTTGAGAAGAGGGTTAAACAGAGAGAAGAAAGTGAGGATGAAGGAGAGGAAGAAGGTTTAGATGTAGAAGAGGAAGAAGAAGAATGATCAAGACCAAATGCGCTAATAAGGGCCATTTCAAAGATCGGGAAAAGGCCCAAAGCAGAAGTCCCCAGTTACTCCAAAAGTCTGAACTCAGAAGAGTTGATCGACTGGATCAACGAGCTAGAAGAATATTTTGATTATGAGGAAATAGAGGACCCAGATCGGGTTAAGTTTGCGAAAATGAAGATGAAGGGCCATGCCAGTATTTGGTGGAAAGAGGTCCAGTTGGAAAGAAATCGAAGAGGAAAAGGCAATATCACCAGATGGGATAGCATGGTAGAGAAACTGAAGAAGCAGTTCATACTAGTGGACTATGAGTTAGATCTGTTGAAGAAATTGCAAGGGTTGAAACAAGGAAGTAGATATGTGAAAGAATATACTGAAGATTTTCACAAGATAATCATCAGAACGGGTCACATAGAGGCCAATAAGGAGAAGGTAGCCTGATTTCTTAATGGGTTACGACCAAGCATTTAGGAGGAGTTAAGCCTAGTCAAAATGACCACCATTGAGGATGTATATCAGTTTGCTCTAAAGGTGGAAGAGAAGCCAAACAAAAGATTTGATGGAAAGCAAAAAGGATGAGGAGGTCAAAGCGAAAGGGGCAATGGAAGACCTTCAGGAAGCCGAAATGATGATGAAAAAAAAAGTGAAGATGTGGGTACCAGCTGAAGCCAAAGGAATGGCAACTTCTACTACCCTCATGATCAAAATAGTGGTGATCAAAGAGGTAGAGGACGAGGGAGATATGGACAAGGATCTGGAAGAGGTGGTTTCAGAGGAATGTGTT
>VDFB02082220.1:0-31593 GCA_007258455.2 Sequoia sempervirens
AAAAGACCAAGAGGGGATAATGGAACATACGGTGAAATAAGAGAGGGTAATGGGATGCGAATAGAATGGGTTAATGGAACATAGGATGTACTAGTAGAGATTAATGGGATGGGCTAGGATGGGCTAAAAAAATATAGCGTGAACTATTAAAGGTTAATGGGATGGAATTAGGAGGGAATAATGGAACATAGGGTGAATTAGGAGGTGTCTAGGGTTTGACTATATAGTACATGAAGTGGGAACTTGAGGTGTGTAGTAATAATGGAGAAGAGTTATAGGATGAAACATGGACAAAGATGGTATACCATAAAATGGATAAAGGAACATAGGGTGGAACATAGGAAATGATGGAACATGGGGTGAAATAATAGAGGTTACAATAAGATGGGAGTAGAAGGGGATAATGAAACATAGGATGGACTAGTAGATATTAGTGGGATGGGCTAGGAGGGGATCATGGAAAATGGGGTGAAATATTATTTATGTTAATGGGATGGGATTAGGAAGGAATAAAGTAACATAAAGTGAATTAGGAGAAGATAATGGGACATGATCAAGAGGGGATAATGGAGCATAGAATGGACTATAGAGATTAATTAGATGAGCTAGGATGGGATAATAATTTTTTTTTAATGTGAACTATTAGAGGTTAATGGGATGTAATTAGGAGGGAATATTAGGGTATGTGTAGGATCATCATGGAAAAAATAGGCCCTTAAATGGCAAAAAATTTAGAAAAATCAGAGTTAAGAAACTTGACATAAAAATTTGAATAAGTTATCTATATTATTTGAAAAATATGTAAGAATAGAATCTATAGCAAATTGAATATATTTTCTAAACTACTAGGTTTGTTTAAAAAAAAATCTATTTGGTGAAAATTTGAAATTTCAATGCAGTAGTACTTAAATTTCAGGGAAAAAATAAGAAGTAGGTGTCTGTCTGACCACCCCAACAATAATAAAATGATAATATTTTTTTATAAGATTTTATATATAAGTAGAGGACTCATGCCTCGATGTGATGCACATTTTGTTGTAATTTTTTTTCAAGTAAATAATTAATTATGAATTTTTTATTACAATTTTAAAAAATATAAAAACTCATATGTCTAACCACCTTAGCTTGGTTAAAACTTCATGAAATTCAATATTTATTTTTTTAATCCTATAGTATGTGAAGCATATAATGTGACACATGTTTTGGATTCAAAAAATGTGATACTATTTGAAAGCTATAGATGTTTTTCAATCAGCCTATCAATCAGGACTTTTGTCGTAATTCGAATAGAAAATGAATAATAATTACTTATTAAATGCAAAGTAAAAATAATTTATATTGGTGGAAAGCTGAGAATATCCTTTAAAAACCCTTTTTGTTTCATTAATTTTGGGTAAAAAAATAGTCATCAGCCACATACCCATCATATTGCCACTTTTTGGCCCATCATGATCCTGCACATACCCATTAGACCATAAAGTAAATTAGGCAGTGTCTAAGGTTTGAATATAGGATATAAAGTGGGAACTTGAGATGTGTAGTAATAATGTATAAGAGATTTGGTCAATAATGAGCGGAAGGAAAGGTTTCTTGTAAGGATATGTGTATAAGATGAAATATGGAGGAAGGTGATATAATATAAAGTGTTAAAGATTGGGATATGTGATATAAAAGGGTTAAAATATGTGTGACGGTAGGAATGGAAGAATGAGATGGATTTTGAATGATAAATATAATTAGGATCTCAAAAATACCAACCAATGTTTGTGTTTCTCATCAATTTTTTAGATTTGTTTACACAAAATTATGAAAACTAGCTAACATTGTTTTACAACACCATTAATGAATAAATATTACTTGAGTGAAAGTTTTTTGAGGATGTTAATAGCAAGGTGTGGAGCTTGAAGGTCCACCAACAAACTATTTGACATCCAAAGTGTGTTATGAGACAATCATTTAAATAACATTCAACTGTTCACATTGTTGAGAAATGGTGCCTCAAATGTACTAATGTTTGGGTCTCTACATTGTCACTATGACAGTTGGATATCGCTGATAGATTTTTTTGGTGTGATAGGGTGATGCCGAGGGGAGTTGTCATAATTTCTCCCTGATGCCCCAATAAACTGTTTATGTATCATTGTCGGCAGGAGTGGTTGTTTTAGCAGGACTCTATCTTGAGTCTCCTCGATGGATCAATGAGATTGTTTGGGTGTGGTCGGGTGTCGCCGGTGGGGCTCTATCTTGATTCTCCCCAATAGACCGATGGAGCATGTGACATTGGTGGGATGTGTCTACTTTGGTGGTACTTTAAAGTATATCTCCCTGATGGACCTATCACCCTTCATTGAAGGGACGTTACTTCATCGACAGGACTCTAAAGGTGGTCTCCCCAATGGACCAATGACTTTCATCAGTGGGACATTGCTTTGTTGTCGGTACATTGGAAAATGTCTCTCCGACATGGCGATAGGAACTATTATTGGTGAGACTTGTAGTGATCGGTGAGACTTAGAGTGAGGTCTCCTCGATGGACGAATAACTATGGTGGGACTTGAGTTGTCAGGGCGGAAGCAATAATTGGTGCAAGCCATGCTGACTCAGTAGTAGGGACCACATGGAATGATATGAACTACATCAGTGTGACTTCATTATATCAGTGGGAGGCAATATGATGTCTCACAGATATGGCGATGAGGTTGACTCTATAATAATGTCAAAGTGGGGCCTACATGAACCAATACATTGAACATCAGAGTGACTATCTTGTATTAGTGGGAGGTGATAAGGTGTCCCATCAATATGGCGATATATTGCTCCCTTCACATGGTTGTTTTGAAGTGAATGGAACAATTGAATCTTCGATATTCGGTTAACTGTATGGAATGTTCTAGAGCATTTATTGCAGTTGCCTATTGGAAGTTGAATCAAACTGGTTCCTATTGGAATGTTGTAACTAGGGTTAGGGTTAAGAACGAATGTTATAAAACCCTAGAACGTTCTGCAATGAGGTGAGAGGGAAATAGAATAGGGTCATGTTGCAGGATTCTCTCCAGAATGGAACAAGATGTAAAATCTATAAAGGCTTAGAGCCTGAATTATATTATAACTTGTATGCTTGTTGCTGAATAATACAATTGATCTCTGGGCTTTTGGAGTGTGGGGTTTTTACCTAAAAGGGTTTTCTCCACATAAATCTTGTTTTTTCATGTTGTTTGTTTCATCTTTCATGGTTAGTAGTTATGTTTATTGAATTTGTTAATGGTGTTGTTAGAACTGGTTTAATTAGCATTAATTTTTCTCTAAGGTTCAATGTGGAAAATGAACTATGTTTGATTCTCCTTTGTGGCATAGTAGTATGTGTCTTTGAGGAAATATGATGAAATTAAAATTACCGAAGGAACTAAAGATCTTGGATGTTTCTTTCTGAGATGCCCAAAATTTCCCAACAATTTGGTATTAGAGTCTTCTTCTGGGATTTGCTTTTTGCTTGCATGTGCAAGTTTGTGAGTTGCATGTATGTGCATGTGTGTTGCATGTACTTGCATGGAATCACATGTGGCTTGCATGTGCTTGCATGTTGATGCATGCAAGAATTTCTAGTGTTTCTGGTTCTGGGTATTCCTTCTATGAAGATTTCCTAGTGTGGCAGACTTGAGGAAATATGAAGGAATCAACTGATGTATTGATCCTTTGGTGAGTAGAAGTTCTTGCTCTTTTGTTTGAGTTTCAAGAGACAACATACAGTATGAAAGATGGAGAAACTTGAGTTGGTCATATTGAAATGATATGACTTGAAGCTCATGAGTTGGAAGTGGTATAATCCTTATGCATGGGATGGAATATTATTTACTCTATGGTTGTGTTGTAGCAAAGCTTTCATATTAGGCATCTGTGTAAGGGGCTCCCTGATGATATGGATAAGCTTGGGTTGTTTCTCAGCTATGGAGAATTGTGCTTATGCTGGGTATTTTGTCCTAGTATTGGAAGGCATAGTTTTATGGTACCCTGATTGCATGAAGGCTATGGAATTGGTCATAAGATGATTTGAAAGCTCCTACAATAGCTTGTATCCCTTGGATGCATGTACATGTTGGTGGTTGAGGAGTTGGCTTGAAATGGGTCTAGAGTTTCTAATTGCCTTTTCCTCTCATGGATGTTTTCTACCTGCATGGTTCAGACTTGTACCTTTGGGTCTAATAGTTTTTATAGGTTTTCTTAAAAAATCTATGGTGATGCTCATTCATGTTAATCCATTTTTTGGTTTAACAATTATGGTGTTTCTTGTTTCATATTTTTTGGTCTTCCAAATGTGAAGTGGGTGTGGATGCACATGGGTGTTTTCAAACACGGTCGTTTTGCAAGTTTTGCACAGTCAAGAAAAAAAACTTGTGAACATGTGGAGTTGTTTTTAACCTATTTTTTGAACCCTAGTCTTTTGGGGTGTGACTAGATGAGATAGTTACGGTTCTACATACATGATTTATATATGGTAAGAGAAGGTGTGATTTTGTATCTGCATGAGAGTGTTGGTATGCAATTTGTCACTCAACATTCTTGTGGTGATGCTTGGTGGTTTCCTAGACTATAGTGATCATTGTGGACATGATTGGAAAATCAGGTTTGAGCTTGATCTAGTGTTTGAGTCATGTTGTCTACATGGTAAATTCTCTTTGAGATCTCAATGTTGCAATTTCTAGTGCAATGATGGGTTTGCACATTCGATGTTTGTGATCTACGAGTTATGCAATTGGTGGATTAGCTACCCATTGGCTACAGTGAGATACCTTGAAAGTGGATTGTCTACATCCACAAGGTTGATTCAGTGTTTGCGTAGACTTGTTAGTTGGCCTTATCTATGGTCACTTATGCATTGGTGTGGTTGCTTTGAGATGAGAGGATGGATGGAGTGAGTACCTAAATAGTCAGTTATGGGGAGCTATAGCATGTGTATCACGATGTCATGGATAGCTTGGATACACTGATTTGTGTATGCTTTTGACAGTGATGGTTATTTTTGCTTGGTTTTAGAGATCTTGGTGCTTCTTAGTATTGTTTTCAAATGGATATGTTAATGAGTGGACCTAGAGGATTTTCATTATAGCAGATGTTTGGTCATTTTCTTAGAAAGCTCGGTATCATGGTTTAGTGGGAGCTTTAGCAGTGACTGCACATTCATCACTAGGTGGTGAATGATCTTCGTTAGTGTTGTAGATGTTACTAGGAGGGACTCTTAGATCATATTTTTGGAGAAGGTTTCTTTCACATTTTCATGGAAACTATTTGAGGATGTGTAACATCTTGGAACCATGGAGGACATTTGGAGCCTTTGGCTAAGGTGTTGGTAGTGTTTGACAGGTGATGTTGATTTAGAGTTTGTTTTTTTTATGTCATGGTATTCTCTTGTTTATGCATTAGAGTCTTTGCATGATACATCACTCTTGAGACCATGGTTAGCTCACTTGAAGCATAGTATCTCCTAAGGGGGATGTTAAGATCATGTTGTCATGACAAGTTCTTGTTTCAAATGTTTGGAGCTTTGACAATGGTCTAGTGATTCTCTATGTTTTGGGTGCATTGGTCATATGCTTGAGAACTTTATGATAATTCAGTGATGCATTTGGAGTTTAGAATGAGATGATCGGTTGTAGGTGCTCATGGATACATGAAGAATAAGGTGAGGCTATATTTCTCTTAAGGTGAGAGAAGTGTTGTTAATGGTTATTCAGTGAGATTTGAGCAAAAATTATGAGGAGCCTACACCTTGGTTGGACATGAGTTCAACAGAAACCAATGAGGAGATTTCTCTTGGAGAAGTCATGATGGCTTGCATATCTTGGAGGAGCATTCTCATTCCCCACTCTTTGTCTACTTAGAAGTTTATCACTTGAGAGGTATTTCCCACTATTTCTCTCAGGTGTTTTATGTTGTTTCTTTCATGGATATGGATCTTGAATTTCTATTAGATGATTCTGAAGGATTCATTGTGAGAGATGGATAGCATGGTTATCTCCTTATTTATTTTGATTACATTCATTGATGTTGAGTTTAGGAGATGCACTGGGCGTATTTCCTAAAATGGGAAATGAAATAGTTTGATCTTCTTTGAGAGGCTTACATCCATATTGATTACATGATATATATGTTGTGAACTTGATCTTGGAGACTGAATTGTTGGGTGTTGTGAAGGAGATCATACTTGACACAGTTGGCATTCAGAGGTGTACATAGGAGGATTTTCTACAAGTACATGATGTGTAGTGGTTACTCTCTTTGTTCTTGGTTGTCTTCTTGGATGTTTTGGTTTCACATTACATTGAATTGAGGTTTGGTCAGAGTTGTAGTGATCACTAGCTTGTGGTCATGCGTTTTCACTCATGTTCTTGGGTGATGACATGGAGGTTCTTTATCTCTTTCCTTTGTTGGGTGTGGAGAACTTGGGAGAGTTGTGCAGGCTTGTGGTGAGAGTTGTTCTTACAGGTTGTCAATTTATAGATTTTGCATATCATTGTGGATGTTTCCTTGGTACTACATGATGTTGGTTTACACTTCTATATGATGCTATTGGTAGACTCATTATATCTTTGATCTTTTCAAAATTCTTACCCATGCAGTGGGAGTTCCTAAATATGTTTGGTCTTCTGAACAACTAGTTTGTACATGGAGCTTGTATCTATAGTTGATGGGTTGGTTGTATTGATGGCATGAGTTTACTGATGTTGATAGCTTCGAGGTATGAGTAATTGAATGGATTAGCATGTGTTGTGGGTGCTATTTTTAGTTGCATGGGTTGATCAATTGGATGGGAGTAGTCAATTTTCTAGTTGTTGTTCTAGCTGGTGTTATATCTTGTTTCTGGAGTGTGACTTCACGGTTGTATTCTGGTTTGGGATTTGAATTTAATGTTGTTTATGATTCTATATGGTTTGTTGAGAACAGTGGAGTGGTGGCAGTGTGTTGAAGCCCTTGTTGTCTGTTGGTTCTATTGCTAATGTCTTGGATTAGACTGGTGCATATTCACCACGGTGTGTTCCTTTCCTTTGGATGATCGCTAGAATTATTGCCTGAGATGGTGGAAATTATAGATGTTGTTGTAGGTGTCCTGGGTGATACAGAGATTTCATGCATTGATTGATAGGTAGTACGTTCTTCAGAAAGTGGGAGAATGTTGAAAAATGGTGCCTCAAATGTATTGATGTTTGGGTCTCTGCATTGTCACTGTGATAGTTGGATATCGCTGGCAGAGTTCTTTAGTGTGATACGGTGGTGTCAAGGGGAGTTATCATAATGTCTCCTTTATGCCCCGATAAAATTTCTATGTATTGTTGTCAGCGGGAGTGGTTGTTTCAGTAGGACTCTATCTTGAGTCTCCTTAATGGATCGATGAGACTGTTTTGGTATGACCAGGTGTCGTTGATGGGAATTTTTCTTGAGTCTCCCTGATAGACCAATGGAGCATGTGACATCGATGGGACATGGCTACTTCGACCAGACTTTAAAGTTCATCTCCTTGATGGACCTATCACCCTTCATCGGAGGGATGTTACTTCATCAACAGGACTTTGAAGGTGGTCTCCCCAATGGACCAACAACTTTCATCGGTCAGATATTGCTTTGTCACCGATACATTGGAACATGTCTCTCCAACATGGAAATGGGAACTCTTATTGGTGAGACTTGTAGCGATCGGTGGGACTCAGAGTGAGGTCTCCTCGATGGATTGATGACTGTGGTGGGACCTAAGCTATCAAGGCATAAGTGATAATTGGTGCAATCCATGCTGACTCAGTAATAGGGACCACATGGAATGATATTCAAACTACATTAGTGTGATTTCATTATATCGATGGGAGACGATTTGATGTCTCACTAATATGGCAATGAGGTTGACTTGGTAATAATGTTGAAGTGGGGAACACGTGAACCAATACAGTGAACATCAGAGTGACTATCTTGTATCAGTGGGAGGTGATAAGGTGTCCCATTGATATGTCGATATATTGCTTGCTTCACATGGTTGTTGTGAAGCAGATAGAACAATTAACTCTTCGATATTCGATTAACTGTATGGAATGTTCTAGACTATTTACTATAGTTTCCCGTTGGAAGTTGAACTGAACTAGTTCCTATTGGAATGTTGTAAGTAGGGTTAGGGTTAAGAATGAATGTTATAAAACCATATCTAGAGCGTTCTGCAATGAGGTGAGAGGGAAATAGAGCAGGGTTATGTTGTTTGATTCTCTCTAGAATGGAACAAGATGTAAACTTTGTAAATGCTTAGAGCCTTCAAATTGTATTATAACTTGTATGCTTTTTGTTGAATAATACAAGTGATCTCTAGGCTTTTGGAGTGTGGGGTTTTTTACTCGAAAGGGTTTTCCCCACATAAATCTTGTGTGTTCATGTTGTATGTTTCATGTTTCATGGTTAGTAGTTTTGTTTATTGAATTTGTTAATGGTGTTGTTGGAACTGGTTTAATTAGCATTAATTTTTCTCTAAGGTTCAATGTGGGAAATGAACTATGTCTAATTGCACTTTGTGGCATAGTAGTATGTGTGTTTGAGGAAATCTGATGAAATTAAAATTACTAAAGGAACTACTTATCTTGGATGTTTCTTTCTGAGATGACAAAAATTTCCCAACAATTTGTGCAATAATTATTTCTTTAATACTAGTTGCATACCTACTGACTCAACGTTGAAAACAAATAAGGGTTTGTAGTAGCAGTGCACATATCATGAACACTTTGACCCTAGATTTTCATCATATTGATTTTACTAATTTATTTATTCTTACATTTCAAAATAGAATTTAATAAATAAAATTAAATGAACTTTCTCAATTTTACCTGAGTATCAATGTCGTATGTTTCATTCAGCAATGCATCTATCATAACCATTTGCTTTGTAGTTGATGTAGGTTGCATAGTTGCATCTTGAGAACTTTGATAATCATACGTGAAAATGACAATGCAAGAGTGACAATGGTGGGGTGGAACTTTGGGCCTAGAAGTATCGTCCACATTAGGCTTTACTAGAGGCCTTGCACACTGTACAATGCTCTGAGTGAGCGAACTAGTCAACTCCAACGTGTCCACCTGGACACTGTCCTTTACAATAGAAGGAATGATGACATGCTCCACCATGGGTTTGGCCAAGGGTCTCAGTGCTAACTGTGGATTATATCATGCACCTAGTTTATCATGTGTGGATCCCCCACCTCTACCCTGAAAGTCTAAAATGTCAAAATAATTTGGCACCTTATTGAGGACAAACTCACAATAGAGTTTCCTTAAAAAATACTATGGTACCTTGTGGTTATTGCATGGAGGTTGGTAAAAAACCATCCACCATTGCTCCCAAAAAAAATTTGTACTAATTTGTGGTGGCGCCAATGGATGGGGAACCTCCTACATGCATGTGATATTTAGGTGTGTTGGTTCTCAGGTCTCTAAATAGGGCACACAAGTTGGCTTTGCTAATTTTATTATTTTTTCACATCTGCATATGAAAGACCACTAGAATTAAATTTTCTTAATCCATCCCTCTTATTCGACCAAAAATTGATTTTCTCACTCATTTCTCCTACATGTGATACAATTGACTTCAGTGATTTGACAATCCCTCTCCTATAAGGGTGGGTTTCAGCATGCTCAGTTAATCTTCCAATCAATTGTTCAATATCTCTTTTGTTGTTTTCAATTTGATTTAAGATATTTTCTTGTGTTCCTTGAGGATTCCTACGAACTGACGAAGGGATTTGAGGTTGTTCTTGTTCGGGAGGCTCTTTGTGAGGGGGTGATTGTGAATTATCAATGTTTGGAGGTGGAGATTCATTCCCTAAGAATTAGAACAATTTTTTATTAAAAAAACCTATTTCAATCTACATTCTAATTCAAATTTGAAATAAAAACAATAGAAATACATACCTCTTCACAATCTTCAACCTCTTTGGCGTCTTAGCGGCATCCTCGCGGAGAATTGCAAGCTAAGAGTGCAAAAAATGGAAGAGATTTGGAGAACATGAGTTGCAAAGATGAAAACCCCCAAACCAATTCATGGGTTGAGTAGAAAATAACGTTTGAAGGCTTTTTTTTTTTACCTTTTTCATTTGGCATGTGCAAAATGGTCTATTTTGGTGTTTTTTTCAATTTGGCATATTTTTTATGTCACAGATTTGTGCACACACCCGCATATTTTTCTCTTGTTTCCTCAAGAAAATAGTCCACTAACATATTTGATTAGGCCTAGTATACCTTTCAACTCTTTTGGTACAACACTCAAACATAATTCATAAGCTTCACAAAATAAATCAATGGATACTAAAATCTTAAGTTTGTAAGATGTAGGTATTTCAAACAAAGCAACAATTAACCTTTTGTAAAAATTAAAAGGTGATTCTCCTTGATGCATGTAAATCATATAGTGCTTGGAAAAGAGATTCATGATTAACACTGCATGCACATTTTCCATTAAAAGATATAATGATAGATATTTGTAATATTCATTTAAAAATTCATCCTTATAACAATCCATCTAGAATTTAACCATATTGCAACTAAGTTCAACCTTTAATTCACTTTTAGATGTTATATCCTAACATTTGATTCTATATCAAACTCCTCCTCTTCAAATACTAATTCTTCTTTGTCATACTTTCCTTGGATTATTTTAGGAATTGAATACTTTCATGGTGATTTTATTGTAACAACATGCTTTTCCTTGTCATAACAATTATTTTATTTCTCATTTTAAACTATTCATCCACAATAAATAGTTTATAATTATTAATGATTTTTGATGCAAGACCTCTCATTATTAAAAAAATAGGCTATTCTCAATATCTCTTACCATATAATATGCTCGAATTAGTGATGTGGAATTTCTATCTATTGATAAGAATCCCATCTTTATCAAATGTACCTTGAATCATCAGGCCTTATATTTTTGGAATATCTTTCATAGTCTTTGCAAATATTGCTTTAAATATAGGGACCAATTCCTCTTCATCTTTTTGAATGCAAGTGAGTGCATTAATCAATTAGTACACATCCATTATTCATTGAACTTATCTATAAACATTATTTTTAATTCTTCCCATGAATAAGTAGAAAATGATAACAAATCAGAGAACCAATCCCTTGAATCTTCTTTTAAGGACTGAAAAAATAATTGAGTCATACCTATCTAGGGTGTAAACACTAACAAGGAACTATTCATGTACTTAGAACCATGCTTAAGGATGGATTCTACATGCCTAGGCTCCACATATTTAAAAATAACAAATTCCTTAGTGATGTTTTGAATAGCATCAAAGTGGACCCTAATGAGGTACCTAAACCTTGTAGACCCATTCTTTGCAAAAAGAAATATATAAAACTAGGCACATTGAATCATTAAGCCTTACATTTTTGGAATATCTTTCATAGTCTTTGCAAATCTCACATTAAATATAGGGACCAATTCCTCTTCATCTTTCTAAATGTGAATGAGTGCATTGATCAATGAGTACACATCTATTCTTTCATTTAACTAATCTATAAACATTATTTTGAATTATTTCCATGAAGCAGTAGAAAGCACTAACAAATCAGAGAACCAATCCTTTGCATCTTCTTTTAAGGATTACACAAAGAATTGAGTCATAGGTATAGGGTTTAAACACTAATAAGGAACTATGCATGCACTTAGAACCACACTCAAGGATGGCTTCTATTTGCATAGCCTCCACATATTTAAAATGAACAAATGCTTAAGTGAGGTTTTGAATAGCATCAAATTGGAGCCTAATGAGGGACCTAAGCCTTGTAGACCCATTCTTTGAGCATGTTTTTGGATGGAATCCTTCCACCAAGATAACCAACTAATGTAAAATTTTCAATCTATTTACATGCATTATCAAATCTAGACTAGGCGTGTTACTAAATATCAACCAAGGATTCAATAGAAATACCTCATGAAATAATTTTAAAATAAACTTTTGAGAATGTTTGCAGAGATATAATTCCATACTTTCAAATCATTTAAACTATTAACAACTATTGCAGAATAATAATTTGAAACCTTATAAAGACTACACTCATCCAAAAAAAATTTTAAAAAAAACGATAATAAATACAAAAAATATAATAAATCTAAAAACAATAGTATTAAAAATGATAGAAAACAAATGCATATATACTAAACATAAGACCTTAACTCTTGAATACTTCTCTAATAGTAAATATTAATATTTACTTTAAAATAATTTAAATTTTGTATGATTCACTTATAATAGATATCTATTTAATAAGAATATTATTTTAGATCTATTTATTTTTTCATTTTTAATATATATTTACGTTTCAGTGTCTTCAACTATTTTTACAATGTATCAAACACACACATCTTCCACTATTAAGTTATCCTACATTTTATACCATTTAAAAAATATCAATACTTTTTAATACATACCTATTTTAAACATGTTTAAGAGTGTATGTGGTTCTTAGCCCTCCTAATGATTAATAAAACAGATAAGAACAACAAACATATGCTCTATGTAAGAAAATATTTATCATTGACTATACATTCAAATACAACGATGCTTTAAAAAAGTCGATTTCTATTTAACATGAATGCAAATTTTACTCAACTAATTATTAAATTTATTATATATATAAAATTAATTGTAGTTAATTATTATTTTGATTAGAAAATACATTTATTATATTAAATAAGGCAATGCTTAAAACTCTAAAATTTATAATTTTATTAGAAATGTCTATTTTTTAGTTTTCTCGTCTATTTTTTTATAATTGCCTTTATTTTTATATTTCTTTCATTATATTTTTTTTATAAATTTCATTTTCTGATCATTTTCTTATTGCTATTATTTTCAAGATAATCATTTTAAGTGTAGTTTTTTTTTTCGGTTTTCAAATTGCATTGTTGATTCAATAGAAGAGAGGATCTTATAGTTCTTACGTGACAATTTCAAATCACTCTCAATCTTTTACAATAGCTTAATTAGCAAGTCCCCTATTTATGACTAAAGTTTTAGGGTCACATCATCAAATATGATGCTATATCAACATATTTTTTGTTGAAACGTTCTAAAAGATCCCAAAAAAAGTTAGACTAGTAGTTGTACACTAAGTCATATTTAATTGGTACATTAATGTGACATCACATGATTTATTATTTTTTAGATTTAAAAATACATTTCTTTTAAATATGAACTCTCATAATCAATACTAACAATTTTAGAATCACAATTATTAATACTAAAATATTGATTAAATTAACAAATACTGTCACAATTATTCATCTCAACTCAAACTTTTCCCTTGAGAAAGTCCGGTGACAGCATAAATTCTACATTTTTTAAAATTAAAGCTTCACATCGAAGCTAGGAGTTTTTATTTTCACTAAGAGAGGAACACAAAACTTACAAGAACCGAGATATGTAAAATTTCTCGACCTTATAAAATGACATTTGCTAAACACACCATTGTCGACAA
Organism: Sequoia sempervirens; assembly: GCA_007258455.2. Taxonomy (NCBI): domain Eukaryota; kingdom Viridiplantae; phylum Streptophyta; class Pinopsida; order Cupressales; family Cupressaceae; genus Sequoia; species Sequoia sempervirens. The sequence goes on from VDFB02082220.1 coordinate 13,503, forward strand.
AAGAATGGCAATGAGAGGAAGCCGCCAAGAACGTCCTCACTTCCTGGCACATAAAAAGAAGTACCATGCAAGTGGCGGGATAAAGCAGGCATGTTTCTTATTTGAAAAACAAAAGGAGATGTCGTCAAATTAGGTAATATAGCAATTTGGCACCCATTTATCGTGCTAAACAAGCGGAAGGCGGCGGCACATTGGAGATCCCTTTCCTCTGAAGCTCTGTCATCACGCTTTCCAACGAGGGTGACTTTAGTCCAATCGGTAGCGGTGTCCACGGGTCATTCAGCACTTCATTAATTGCTGCGTCTACTGTTTCTTTTGGCTGTTACAATATGGTTCTTCTTAGAGACTGACATGGCAAAATTGAAACAAAATGGAACTGCTAGATTAATAAATATGCTTCTTGTTTAGTAAGGTCGTTTACCGGATGCAAAGCTGCTGGCTTGACATCAATATTTACAGGATGTATAGGCAAAGCATCTTCTGGTCTGTAGTGATCTCCGTTAAAAAGAGGAGGATTGTAATGTGGAACTCCTGGAACTGGTGCGAGAGGAAGCCTCTGTAAAACATGAGCATGTGGAGATAATTTTGATTAAAATATTGTAGAAATCAAAATAGCGGTTTGAAAGTAGACAGAGACCTAGAGTAAAAATACAAAGAAAGATGGCAAAACAAGAGAAGATTAGAAAATTGATTTTAGCCCTATGTTCTGTCTATTTAATTTTTTTTTTCTCAAACTGCTATGTATCAAGATTCTACTTTAGATGAAATGCATAAACGATGGGATTAAAGGGAATGAGACTTTGCATTCTACGTTGATATTTTTTGTTAGTGGTTTAAGGTTATGGGCATGATGTTATGAGCAATCCAGATAAAAGGATTTTTTTACAAACTCTACCCAAACACAATTCGTTGTTAGAGTGAAGCATTAAAGATTGGACTGGCTACTCTTAAGTTTCAAACTTAGTGGAAACTGTTTTCAGATGTCCACTACGAAATAAAAAGAAAAATAAAGAGGTTTGAATGAAACGAAATTGTTCGTGCTCAATATTGATATTTACCTACAAAATCAAAAGCATAAGAAAAGAAGATTTTGAAAGCAATAAAGGTGTTCTTCATCCTCGCCAGCAGTTGTTTCTCCAACTAACAATTATTTACTTGTAATGCATTTTTTATTTGAAAATCTCCTTACTAAATTCCATCAGGGAAAATATCCAAGCTAATACTAACACACAAAATATATATATATAGATAATCTTTGACATTAGAGCTGTTTATAGAAAAACATATCTCCATCATTTTGATAAGAGGAATGAAAATATTAAAGAAGAAACAATTTGTTCAAGAGGTTGAATTTAATTGGTTAAAGCATTGAATTTTCAATGCAGAGATTCAAGTTCAAGTTTCCATGGGACATCTAATATGAAATTCTAAATTGTGACTCTTGATCTTCCATAAATGGCTTCTAATGTGAAGGTTTGTTTCTAAATAACTGGATTTTTAAGTTGTGACTCTTGATTTTCTATTGGTGATTTCTAGTGTGATTGCCTGAAAGAAGCTGATATTAATCTCATAATTGTACTTGAGAGAACTTGTGATTTCATGTGAATGCTTGTATGAACAAAATATTTATAAATGATAACAATATAAAAAATATTTAAAAAAAAAAAATCCTCATTCTATATTTTTTTGAACGAAATGAAGGTAACTATCAAATACAATAAAGGAGAATGATAAAATGCATCCTAGTTTTTTTTCCTTAAAGCTTATTCGTCGTTAAATTTATTGCTAAATTAATTTTATTAAGGAAATTCATATATTTATTAGCTATTGATTAAGATGACAAGACATAGTTCTCACCATTAGTGGCTGTGGATAGCAAGGCGTTCCAGGAGCAGGAGCATTGTGACCCCAAGTGTCTGCACATGCCTGCAAAAGCAGGATTAATTACAACAGTGTTCACTGAAATGACAAGACAGACAGAGATGGATTTAGCTAAACAAGTGGGGAGGCAATAACATACAGCTGCAGCAGGCTGCTGATGCTGCCAAAATGTGCCGTCCGCTGCAGGCCAAGGTGCAGGAGGCAAGTGTTGCTTGTGCCACATGTGAACCATAGAGTGGTCTACAGTAGGATGCCCCCATACGTGCAAGGCTCTGAATGGAGGAGGGGGATGAGTTGCAGGTTGATATGCCATTGGGGGACGAGGCTGAATTAACGTGTTCCCACCGTTAGCAATCCAAGGACTCACTTCTCTTCTTGGCCTAGTCCCTGGCGTTGCATACAGTTGCCTTCTCTGATTCCAACTCGCTGCTTCCGCTTCCCTTGCAAGGAGGTGTTTCCTATGTGACCTATACTTCTGCAATCAATTTTGTATATATAATGAGGAAAATTTGATGTAAATAAGTTAAAGGGCTAATTTGTGTTAGATGGAACAGAAATTACAACATTGTTTGCATGAGAGAATCCTATGCTTGAATTAAATTTGTCCTCTTTTACCTGTAGATGACTTGCAATGTTATGACGAGTCAAACAGTTAACGCCCATGAGCTCCAAGATTCTTGATGGGACGGCTTTCTCAATCCCAAGTTGCTCTACAGCCTGAACAAAACGGCGGTGCAAATCCGGCGTCCAGTCTACCTGTTCTCACAAATAAGCAATTGCAGACTCAGCGAAGGAGAACTGCTTTTTTTTATTTTTGAAATTTTGTTGTCGTCTGTAGCTTTGTACATTGTTTCTAACGACAGGAAATCTAATTGAAATATCATAATCAGCGAAAATAATTGAACATGCTTATCATTTCATGTCTGTAGTTTTCTTTTTTGAAATTCACGTTTTAACAAATGGTTTTATTCCCCTTTTTATAAGGATTGAAAATCCTATAATACTGCCTAGTTTTTTTTTTCGGAACCGTCACATCTTAAATTTTCAGTCATGAAATAATATTTTCTTAACATTATAAAAACTCATTTATTTCACATTCATTCATACAATTTTATTATTTTTAAAAATTAAAAAAACCATCTTCGTTTTATTGTTATTTGCAAAAAAAATTGTTGAAATTTTATTGAAGTCCCGAACAATTTAGAATAGCTAATTAAGGAAACAGTGAGAGATTTTTTTTTTCCCCCCTTTTTTAAAAGCTCTTTTTAAAGAGCCAACATCATAAAAAACAAGTTCAGGCGAGGTAGCTATTGAACTGAAAATTCAGGTAAATATATTCTCCAAATAAAAGTACAAGACTGAAATGCGGTGAAGAACTCATGCAGACTTACTCTGGAGATATTAAGGGATAGATAGGCAAATTTTCTTCTAGACTAAGCTTAACCTGCCAAATTACTTGGTAGATAACAATCTAATTTTGCAGATTCCATATAAATATGAAATTGCTGAATCAAGTTCTTGATATCTCAGTAGTTTAATTGCTCTGTAAATTTCTTTGAAGATAATTCTCAGATATAGAAGTTCTGTAATGAAGAAAAAATCTACCATTTACATCCGAATAATGGGTACTAGTGAATCAATAATGAAATAGAAGATATTTCAATCGAAAAAGAAAACCAGTTAGTTGCCTTAAAAGGTTAATAGTATAGAAAGCTTTGTATAACCTTGCAGTTATTCAACAGCTTACCTTTACCTTTCTTTTGCCATGGTGAGTTTTGGACGCTATCTTTACGAATTCAGCCTCCTTTGATTTTTTATCATCCCCTAAAGCTTCATCTTTGACAGAGGAATCTGAACAATAGCTGGTATGTTCAGGGATATTTGCAATGAGTTGCTCTTTCTCGGCCTTGGAGACTTCAGCGAGCAGCAAGGCTTCCTCTTCTGCAAGATCTTTCTCGTGCACTTCACAGTGATCAAGACAATAAAGATCCATATCAAGCTCTCCGTGCCTCTCCAGTGAAAATTCTGCAAGCATATCCGAATCCATTTCAAGGTCTGAAAGATTAAGATCCCCATCGCCCAAGCAGAAGTCGTCAAAATCAAGCCCCATTTTGTCGAAGTAGTTAAAATCCGCGTTTGCAGAATTTTCTGCGGATGTCTGCAAGTCACTACTCAAAATGTCTTTTTGCGCTTCATCTATGCTGCTGCAGCTGCAGCCATCTGAGAATTGTGTGTCCTCGCTTTGAATTTGGACACCACTCATTAACGTCTCTGAACCGGAGGAATCTTCAGCAATATTTTCTTGTCTAGCGTTATGTATATCTGCAGGTCCTTGTTGTGGAGTGGAAGGAGCAGAAATTTTTTCTTGAGGTTTGGCTTCTATTATAAACCTTGCGTCTCCCTTCTCTTCGCTTAGTACCTCCTCATCGCCTGCAATTTTATCTGAATTTGACTGAGACAGCGAATTTAGCTGTGTCGTTTCTAAGAATTTGAAAGAATGTGGAAGTGTCTTTTCTCCCGTCGCTAGAGCCTGCAAAATTTAATTCACAGCAGACAACGGTGAAGACGAGCCTAAAAGCAACCTAAATAAATAAAGTTTGTTTAGTTGAATCTATTCACAGACCTTGCGAACGGCATGTTGCCAGACATTTTTCAGTTTTTCATCTGATAGAGGTTTTTGCAAAAACTCAACTGCTCCAAGCTGCAAGGATTGTGATTTTGAAGTTTAGATTTTGAAACAAAAATCACTTCTTTAATATGGTATTTACTACGTCGCATGACTTACAGCAAATGCTTGTAGCATGACTTCTCTGTTTTCCTTGTCGGACATCACTGCAAGGACAAATAAAAATTTTACTGAAAACGTTTTTATAATTCATTTAAACCGTGAGATCCATTTTCTAATCTGTTGAAACTTTAGATCTTGGATGGTTTACTTGCAAACTAGTTTGTCTGTAGAAACTCCATTTTTTAGTCTGTTGAAACTTCAGACCTTGGATAGTTTTCTTGTAGACTAGTTTATCTGTTGAAACTTTAGACCTTGGATAATTTTCTTACAGAATAGACTTAAAGTAGTTTGCTTACAGCGGCTACCAATTTTTTCTTCGGTAATTGAAGTGTAAGGAACAGCAGAACAAGGAAAGTAGTACTTTTGGACTCACTTATTGTCGGTATATTATTGTGTTTCTTGGCACGAAGGATGCTGAATCCATCCACTCCTTCGCCAATGGCTGCCTGAACAACCAAATATTTTTAAGATCGACAGAGCTCAGTATATCAGATTCAATAATTTCACTGTCTATCAACATTATAAATAATGATAGGAGAAATAATTCTCCAGCGCGTTTCTTGTTGAAGCAGTTTCTTTGAATTTCGAAGAAAATTTGAGTACCTCTATCAACGCTACGTGAAACGAGCTTTCCGGATTTCCCAGCGCCGATATGGCATCCTCGCTTCGTTCAAACGCAGTCACTGTAAAATATCCATCGCATGAAGGATCACAAAAGAATTCCCCTAAATATGAAAATAATTTAATTTTGAATGCCTAAATTGTCTCTTCAGTTTAGCTTTACTGTGTTGAATATTCAGTTAACTCGTTGACAGGAGCAAATCGCTAAGATCCCGTTCGCTTCACCAGTTACTTTCTCTTCAGCAACATACTCGTAGAAAAATTAAATTACAAAAATTCAAGTAGTTTAACGATAAATCAAAAGGATTTGCCTCACCTTCGTATTTACATTCTTCCAATTTGGCTTTGATGTCGTTGAGCGCTTGTACATCCTTATCCACAACAAGAACATGTAAGCCTTTCGGAAAATCCTTCCACAGGTTGCAGTCTTCGAGCAAATGCATCATCGCCATGGCTGCACATAACAAAAATATAAATTTCACGTGCACCACAGAAAAAATACAAAAGAAAAAAAATCCCGATCCGTGTCCAACAAATCCTCCACATAATTTTTTGTTCTGTAAAATTCACTTGCAATATGTTAAAGAAGGACCATATTCGTACGTCAAAAATAAGAAAGCTCTCTGTACTTCTCAGACGAATCAATCTGGTGAGCGGGTACCCGAGGCCAATATGGAGCTCATCTAATTAATGCATTTGCAGTCTTTACCATCATAAACTTCCTCGTACGCAGCAACGACGAAAACAAGATCTTAATTAAATTGCCAGGCTGGCTCTCATCATTTCTGGTCTCTCACCTTACCAAACAAATGCCAGGATAAACGAAACATCAAAGCCGAAGCTTTGAAAGCTCTTCAGCTCAGAGATTTCTACTCCCTCTGTTTTTTTTCTTAAATCTGGCAAATCTCTAACACTTGAAATGAAAACGCGTGTCATAAAAATCGTCTAAAAGACTTCACCTTGAGCAGATCGTAGACGATTTCTATTCTAAACAACACAACCAAAATCCACAAACTTTATAAAGTTTGCGCCGCTTCCATTTTCATGAAAAGCTGACCTGACATCATAATGAATTTGCACGAGCTATAGCAATCACCGAATCATCTACAGGGGTTTTGCAGATGTCCGCCATTAACACAGACAAACGAAAAAACATACACCGTGATGCGAATCTGCTTGCTCGGGCCAATTCTTTATCAATGAATACTAACCCCGCTTCAGGTAACTGCGGTTAGGACCCAATGGATATTCCCGGTACCCTAGGATGGTTTGTCGGCTTCTATTACCACACAGCGACTTGCAGGGCCCAACGTTTCCCTTAGCGCGTTGTACAACAGCCGGAGCGGGACATTTTGCCCCGATATCCCGTTTACCGTTTCGGTTTTCTCGGATTACACCTACTTCCAACATTCTCACGGTCTTTCACTGCAATTACAATTTTCAAACTTTTCATAATTTGCAATATGGAGTAAAAGATTAATTAGTTATATTTTATTTACATTTCATAAATTGCAAACCCATGCCTATTTTTTATGTTTAGGATTTTAGTTTCTCTTTTACATATTTACTGGTATGTAATATGGTGTAATTTGTGTGAAAGTTGACATCATTATATCACTATTCTATTATGGGTAATCCTTACAAATCATTTTCAATTCATAAATCTTTTATACACTATTGTAACTCAATTTGAGTGGAATTGATCTAGATAATTTTCACATCTATAGATCTAAACCCCCAAATTTAAAATTTAAACCCTTACAACCTTTTAAAACAGGTTTAAGTTGCTTCCTTTAAAACTCAACTATGCAAATATTTAGATAGAATTAAAATCACATAAATGTAGCTTAAAGTATACAGATTAATAGAGTGTTTCAACCTATCTAAATGTATTGTCAAAATAGAAGCTACATTCATTTCATAGACAAAAATATTGTGTTTTGTTTATGAAATGAGGAAAATTAGAAATACAAAAATAAAATCTAGAAAATGAATTGAGAAATAGAACATTGAACTAGATAATAATTTGGAAAGCAATTCAAAAAATTAATTATTGTATAGATACCGATCCATTTTCTAGATGATGGTACACCTACAATAGCATTCAATCATGTTGTGGTCCTCTGTATATAGAAATATCAAGTATGTACAACAAGATGGAAAATTGTGAACCATGGAAATGATATGAACATAGCCAAAGAAATAAAAAAATAATCCAAATTGTTTAGCACAAAAAAATTATATACTATATAATTAATTTCATCAATCGAAATGTGATGAGAGTGATAGATATACAAAACCTCTATTCTAAGAAGATCACCAAAATGTCTATAGTTAAAATAGAAGAAATGAGGGTGACTTCTTGAGAGCTTGTCAACATGGTTAAGACCCAAATATAGTCATTCAACCTCCATCGGTAGTCAAGCTAGAAAATATTTGGAGTAGTGTGCTCTCAACCTACATGTATCTAGGACTAAGAATAGCAAGGAAAATGGCAAGAGGAACAATAATAAGAGCATCTACTTTATCATTGTGTGTATGGATACAAGAATAGTAAATGGAGTGGGATATCCACACATGCCAACAAAAAATTTAAGAGAATGTTAAAATGAGTTATAGATAGGAGATTTAATATTGGTTGTTTAAAAAGGTGGAGAGCATAACAAAATCCTAAAGCTAATTCTAAACACAATTAACTTAACAAATAGAAGTATGTTTACAAATATATATCACTGCCACATAAACCAAAAATGAAATAAATAAACACAAACATATGGAGACTGAGAAATAAACAAATAACAATATTACCTTATCATGAAACTTGCAAAGAAATTTCAAGATGGGTGAAGAGAAGCTATTGTTGTTCAAGGAAGTATTTTTCCTAAAAGAATTATAACAATTATTAATGAAGAAGAATGTACAAATTCTTACAAACATTGGCACCTTATGTCATAATCAAACAAAATATTTATTCAAAACATGAACTCACTATGATATTAGCATAACTAGGATGCTATAGTAAAACCAAAAGCATGTGAAAATCTAGGACCATTACTCAAGAATGGAAGAGATTATTCAAGAGAATAATATTTTTTTACATCATCTTCATCTAATTGTTATTATTGATAAGGGAGTTAGGGAATCTTGTTCAAATTCGGTAGGAGGTAAGTGAATGGTGATTAGAAAATCAAGGGAAGTTGAAAGGTCATTATTATGGTTATTGAAAAACATTCACACAACTATAATATTTTGGGATGAAAGTGTAACTATGCAAACAACTATTATATATGCTCATTCATTTTCTAATTAAGAGACATAAACCTTTAAAATACAACTTTGATATTAATAAGGGCTTGGGATCTTGAAGAGAAGGAGGTAGTGGTAAATTATGAACAAAGTGTTGGATTAGTGAGAAATCCCTATCAAGCTAGGTATTGAAAGTTGTGAAAGTTAGCTAGGATATTTTTCTACAACCATGCATTTGTTGAGCAACATTCTTGTCACAATGCAAGTATATTACATGCACAAGGTTGGATATTTAAAGTGTTATCATTGTGATTGAGGGAATTTTGCATTGTAGTTGGAAATAGGAAGGGAAGTCACAAAAAGGAAGAAGCAAATTTAAAAACATGTGGAGTGGAAGGGAAGCACTCATAGGTAAGTGCATTTTTCCAAATACAAATAAGTTTGAGTGGCATTTATTATTGGTTAATTATAATCATGCAACATAGAGTTTTTGTATAGTCAATTTTAGTTGTTTAAGTAATATAAATTTCCTATTGGTATTCTAATGTTCGAGCTTTGCTTCCTAGTATCTAGAAACATTGGTTTTTTATATTATTTTGATACTTACGCTATTCTTTGTAGGGAACAAAGGTCATGTGCATGAATTGATATAACATTTATTTTTATTTTTTTCAAATAATTATCTAGAGTGAATCCATTGCTAGCTACACCAATCAAATGCTACAACTTGGTTAATTTTTGTTTGATTGAATGGTATTGAATAGACTCTATATAATAGTCACAATTAGTAAATATTGGTTAATAAGTAGCCTCTTCTAGTTGCATGGTGTAGAGTGTAGCTACAGTAGTGTCCCTCCCATTTTCATCTTGTTAATATGAGATTGGTTTTTTAGCTTCATCATTTCCTCATGATTGTTGTGGTGATTATTTTATGGCTCTAAACAGTGTGTATGAACCACTACATGTTCAAGATGAGGTTCCTCAACATGTCGATTGTTGGCATTTTGTATATTTACATGTTTGGTTTATCAATATGCTTCAGTTCAATGATGTCCATTCTATATATTGTGATTAACTATGAAATTGGTTATCGATGTTCAAGAAATTTATATGATAAATATATAGCTCATGTTATTTATGCTTTATGCTATTGGGTACCTCCAACCTATTGGGTGATTATGTTGTGCTTCAGATATATACATTGAGCAAGTACTCAAGTGATGTGCATTGAATGGTTACTGGTATGGAGTTATTTCTCCACTTGGCTACACAAGTTTGAGTTATTCCCCAATAATGATTACATTGAGAGAAAGACCCTATTTGAGAAAATTGGGGATTTGTTGGTTGGGTGAGAATTTGGTGTCAAAATTTGATGAGATCAAATTCATTGGGATAGGAATCAGTAGGGGATTATGTAGGCCAATTCTTGTGGGCTCTTATTTGGTGTGTTTGGCATGGTCTTCGGTTCAAGTTTTGAAGGAATTTGAGGTATTTTGCTTGTTTTAATTAATTCAAGCAATTTCTTTCAATTTTGTTTGTAGGAATAGGTTCATACAGTGTAGAATCCTACCAACCTATGTCATTTCATAATTTATCTTAATGTATTGATTCTTTCATTTATTTTTTTGAGATTTTCCAAAATACGAGGTTATAATGGCCCATTTTTTGGGAAATCTGTGAAAAGTGAAATTGATGAGAAAAGTGTGTTGTTGGGCACAATTAAAGAAAAAAGGGTATCTTTAGATTTTTGAAATTTGAAAAATAAATTTTGAAGAAATTTTAGTAGTGTTTGGGAAAATTTCCTTTTTTTTAGTGTATTGGAAATTTGAGAATACTCAAACATTTTGAATGAAATATGATGAATTTGAATGTTTTAATGAAGGTTTCCTTTGTGAAACGTTGAAATATTGCTTATAGAAACTTGTTAGAGAATTTTGATGATATTGAATTGTGTGCATCATTTTTTGTGCCACACTCATTGGTGAGTGTGAAGAGACTAGGAATAAGGTACTAGAGAAGTATGTGAGTGGCTCCCAATGTCTCCCTAGCCCAAAGTGGCAAGTAGGTTGATCATGGGTGGGGAGTCATCTAAGTAAGTGAGAATTAATAAGATGTTTGCAAAGACATGTCAGCTTAGGGAGCTTGGGTCTTGTAAGGTCAAGTACTCACGCCTATATGAGAGAGGTACTAGATTCCACATGATCCATATCAATGAGAACCATGATGACACTCCCTACTAGTTCTCTAACATCTAACCCTAGTGTCTTTTGTGTGTTTGATTCATCTTTGATGAGTTGGCCCAATGACGATCCTTGTGGTACCCTTGTAGTTATGTCGTGATGTTTATATGATGTGGCATTGGTGAGTTGGCCCAATGATGATTGTGATGTGACATTAGTGAGTTTTTCCAATGTGGATTAGGTTATGCCATGGTGATTTGTACCAAATGATGACTTGTATTGGATCCATCTTGAGATTTTGGTTAAGTGTAATACATGATGTGTATGTTAAATGTAAATTATATGATGTACATGTGGAGTGTATGTTTTTTGTATGGCATGTTTTTGTTATGATTGTTGTGATTGCATGGTCCTTGTGACTATCTTCTAGCACAATGGGAGTGGATCTTTTGATTCCACAAGGTCGTGTGGTGTGGTAACCACCATTAGGGATTAGAGGTTCATGGATAGAGGGACTTCATGGTACCATATTCTACCAAGTTTATTTCATGTATTTAGATGTTTTCCTTTAATAAAAATTATAATATTGATGACAAAGTAGTACCTCTCTTTGAGTCAGATGTAAAATTGATCAAAGAGAAGAGTATTGGCTTATTTATGTTTTAGTGTTGTTATTGAGCACAATTACTTTATCATTTTTAATACTATGATGTGAAGAGGATAAAATGAACTTAGGAATACTTCAATTTGTGCTTAAAATGAATATTAGTGTCTTTCTATGAGTTTGGGTGACTTGGTGTTGCATTTAGGCGGCTTGGTTTACTCAGGAGCCTCCAAACTCATTCAAAAGGTTTCTAAGTCTAGTTGGGAAACTTGGTATGTTTGGGTGGCCTATTTGCATGTTTGGGCAACCTAGTTGCATGTTTGGGTGGCATGTTTTGATAGGCTAAAAGTTCTCAAATTTTTAACTAACATTGTTTGGGCAGCTTGGTCCTGTGTTTGGGCGGCCTCATTTCCATAAAATATAGAATGATAACCTTCTCAACCATGATTAGCTAGTGGTTTTCTAATCCCAATTCCACTAATGAATAATTTTTATGCCTTATAACTTTTTTTTTTGGTCATTTTAGTATTCGAAACCCTAAAAAAACCTAGTCAAGTATCTTTATTTTAAGACTTGATCTTTATTCTTTATTTTAGAGCCTCACATGGGAAAACCATGTAAACAAAAGTTGTTCCTCATGGTCGCAGTGGTCTACTAGTGTTGTGAGGATGTTCTTATGTGTTTTCATTGATAAATTATGGCTTCTCTCGCCTCGTTTTACATGTATGCCTTATCCTAAAGTTGCTTGATTGTCAAACCTATGGTTAAGGAGAAGGTACACCTAGTCTTCTGAAGACTTGTGAAGGTTGTAATCCTTCATGGTTGGCCTTGTTGGTGTCCTCCACATTCCTCATAGGTCATGGGGGTGGTGGAGTAGTATCATTTTTCTTGTGCGATGTCACATTGTGATGGGAAGTCATAGAAAGTGTTTGGTTTTCTGGAAGTGATTCGCCATCGTTCGAATTAGTGGAGAGTTGTGATTCTTAGTTAGGAAACCTCTTGTGATAGTTAATCCCTTGTGTTTAGATTTTTTAGGGTGTCTAGGTATGGGTTGGAGGTTGACGATTCCCTCATCCTATCTTGGTGTGGTGTTACAAGAGAATGTGTAAATGTGGTTTAGTAACCAATCGTCATGTAGGTGTTCTTCTCTCTCTCATATGTTCATCATGGTGGATTTATCCCATGATTGGTTAGTCTTATTTTGTTGCAACCTTTCTTATGAAATGGTGAATTTTTCCTTCTTTCCCTATCATTGTGTCATTGTGACACTTGTGTGCATTTTTTTCTACAAGTGTGACATTTCATTGTTGCATTATCAATGTTGGTATTATTGTTTCAAAAAAATGTTCTATCAGGTTTTGTAATGATCATGTTAGCTTGGGGCATTCAACTATCATTGCATAGGGAAGTCTCAATTCAGAATTATTAAATTTCAACATTATTCTTTTAACAACTACATAGTATTCAATATTATATTAGGGTTTTCAAGGTTATTTTGACCTATATAGGTTTGGGGTTTTTAAGATTAATATGGTTCCATGCATTGTAATTGATTAAGTATAATACTCAAGGATCAATTGGGTGGTTGTTTGAGTTTAAAAGGGTCATATGAACTATTTTACTTGAAATTATTATATTTAAATGTCTGCTTATATGATTTTTGATTGTCAACAACAATCAAAACTAGCAATGACTTTGCATAGTTGAAGGTCACTATTGACCTAGAATTAAACTTGAGTTTATAAGAAAAAAGAATTTTATTTGGATATTAACTCAAGGTCATCATGACTTGTAAGATTCATAACTCTATTTTGACTAGTAGTGGTTTTTAAAATATATAAGAAACTATATGTGCAAATGTATTCTCTTAAAAATAGGATTATAAAAATGTGTTTTATAGCTTAAGGTGAATTATGGGTCTTGAATACAATATCTTGAAAATAGTTTATATGTATATAATAGTTTAAGGGAAATCTAAAAATAGTGTGCCACTTTTTGGCCAATAGTGGGATGCTAGAGGGTGACTTGTGCATGAGTTGGCTTAGTCAAAGCCAACAAAAAATCATCTTCTACTAATTGGTGTGGGAAGATATTGTGCAAAGGGGAGTGAGCATTGGCCGATTTAGAGGGGTTGGAGGTTATTCAAGATGTCAACTATAGATTCCAACACTAAAGTGATTCCTCCCAGGATCTCTCGATGTGACCTTAACACCAAAGGCATAGGTTTGATCATACAATTATAGTCAACTTTAGTGAAAATAAAATTGCATCAATCAGTGCAAAGCATGGTATCGTGGATGTCTCTAAAATTAAAGCGATGGCCTTATGATGTGTATGGAATTATATGCACTAGTATATTGGTACGAACACCATCATAATTAATAGAAAATTGTGTGAGGAGAGTTGAGCTAGAGAGCATTTAACAACTCAAAAAGGTACATCAAATTGATGAGTATTATAGGTTGAAAATGTTAGTGTAAATAGAGGTACATTATCTATATCTATAGCTAGATTTTAGACTACTTAGGAGAGTTTTATACACACTAGTTAAGTCTCCATTTAGGGACTTTTTTTCTTTTTTTCTCACTTCATGTGGTTGAGACACATGCACTCACCTTTTGAGACACCTAGTTCATGCACACTTGAGAAATTGTCAAACAATTATCACTCGAACTTATATGTGATGCACATTTGGAGGGGTATTCAATCATTCATTCCTACCTTGATACATCATCTATCTTACCTATATATGAAAGTATCTTATTATCAATTCACACACTCTTCATATTATATGATAGATATCCTATTATTCTTATTTCCTTTCACTAGTGGAAGGTTCATTTGTGCTTTCATATCATGGCTTCTCTAACATGGTATTAATGTCAACAAACCTCCACTAATCACCCTCAAAATTTATCTAGAGGAATCATCACATCACCATTTAGGCCCCACAAATAGGCCAAAGTCCCACTTGGCAAACACAAAGACCTAGTAAAAAACTAACCACCTAGTCACCTTTTTTGTTTGTTTCCATTATCATTCAATGTTAATTTTTTTATCAATGTTAGTCTTTAAAAATTGTAACCTTTATCTAACCTCTAGTGGTTTACAAAACCTAATGTTATCGAGTAACCTCTAGCAGTTTACTAATTTTCAACTAACCACCAAGTGGCATCAAAGATTATAAAGGAGGTTTTTTTTCATTTTTGTATATCCTGCAAATGGGGAGTTGGATTTTCATGCTCATCAACATAAATTTGGTTCCTTCATGAATATATTTGTGAAGTCAATTTTGGAAAAAAAATCTAAGTTATTATTTTTTTGGCCTCTAAAGTTAAATTTTGTAAGAAAATTTCAACGAGGCATAAATTTCACCTCGATTGTCAAAATTTAGCAAAAAAAAATTATTCCAATCAAAATTTCATAAGGAATTCAAATTTTAATGTAAAAATAATATTTAGATTTCCAATTTTTCATAAATTGTAAGAATATTCATGTGTTATAAATAAATTTTTTTAGAATCTAATCTTCACAAAAATGTAAAATTCTCTTGTGCACATATTTCTAGGGGGTCTAAAATCAGTAATAATCACATTAGGAGTGGAGTTCTTGTGTCATGTCTTATGCACTTCCACATTTCCCTAAAGCACTATCTTTCGACACGTCTAAATTTTGCAACACCATATACTTAATCATGGATTCAAATCAACCTATTAAGCCTCTCACACCCTTTAATTATCATGAGTAGAAACTTGATGTTCAACTTATGCTAAAGACTATAGGGTTGTATAGGATAACTATGGGTACTAAAAATTAACCCAATGCTACTAAAGATAAAGAAAAATGGTTTGGAAAATGTGATCAAGCCTCCATTTTTTTATTTATCGATCTATTTCCTAAACTACTATTTCATGTAGAAGCCTTGAAAACACCTAATGAAGTTTGGCTAGCCTTAGAATTTTTTTGGGAAGGTAGATGAATTAATAATTCTTGCTCGTTAAAAAATAAACTCATAAGTTGATTCCAAGTACTCTTCACACTTTGGAGGATTACTTCACTAATTTTAAATCATTAAGGTTTTAGCTAAAATAATGTGGGATAGAGAAAAAGGAGGACCAACTCATCCTTTCTATACTTTCTAAATTAAGTTTTGATTACTTTGTGTTTATCTCTACCTTCTATTCCACCAAAATAGCTCTTGGAGCCACATGAAAAATGTCATTTTTTAGACATGACTTGATTGCAAACTTAACAAGGGAGAAAAACAACTTGATATAGATGAGCACCATGAAGTCTTATAAACCTCAAGCCCTTATTGTTGGAAATGGGAAACACAAAGCTTCAAACAACAAAGGGGAGAAAAAAATTATTAAAAGGACAAGGAAACCAAGGATGATTAGATATATCAACCCTCCAAAAATTAAACAAAATTTTTCAAATCAAGGGAAATCCAATCTAAATAAAAAGTTAAAAGTGTGCCTATTGCAAGAAACTTGGGCATGATGAGGATAAATGTATGAAGAAATAGATTTACCACCTCACATATCTTCTTGAGGAATCTATCATCAATTCCTTAAATTAACTAGAAATACTTATAAGGAAAAAGAAAAAGAAAATTCTAAGGGAAAAGCACTTGTTGCATCTGCAGTTTCTAAGTCTG
Source organism: Sequoia sempervirens (assembly GCA_007258455.2). Classification (NCBI taxonomy): domain Eukaryota; kingdom Viridiplantae; phylum Streptophyta; class Pinopsida; order Cupressales; family Cupressaceae; genus Sequoia; species Sequoia sempervirens. The sequence goes on from VDFB02082220.1 coordinate 29,483, forward strand.
GGAGATGGATTATTGACTCTAGAGCTTTCCATCACATGGTTTCTTCACTGCAATTATTCTCGGCATTACAACCTACCTATACATCTAAAATATATATGGCTAACAATACATATATGAGTTTTTATGGGAAATAAATTATTGACATAGACGAAGGATGTTTCACAAATATCCTTTTCATTCCTGAATTATCTAACAATCTTCTTTCCATATTAAAAATTATAAATAGTGGGATAGAGAATGCTATTGAGTTCACACCGTATTCAATGATAATATGATATTTATAGATTAGAGAGGTTGTTGTAGAAATTATAAGGTTGATAATTTCTCTTGTCTTTACACCTTCTCACACTTTGCTCCTAATGATTACTTCTCTATGGTCATAGAACTCCAACATCCAATATGGATAATTTATTGGAGGCTTAACTTGGTCACTTTCAAATCTTCATGTTTATATTTCACAAGCCTAACATCTCCTCTATAATCATATGTTTCTACTTTAGAGTCTTGTGTTTCTTCCTCAAGAAATTTAAGTGATTCCCTGTAGCAGGATATTGATATCAATTTTAGAAATCATTGGGACACATTTCTACCTAACATCTATTTCTTGTGTGTAGAGTCCCACATTTTGGATCTTGATGATATTATTAAGGACATACATAATATCTTTGTTGATAGTTATTGTACTACTAGATATAGAGTTTATCGAGGCTTCAGTAAGGGCTTCCAAAGAAACTTTGTAACAAAACATCATGTGGGATATGGATTATAGCCACATGAAGTGTATTTTTATTCCACACATCACTTCTTTGTTTCTTTTTCTACATCAATTTTCACATGGATCCATCATCTTATGGGAGGATCCATAGTCTCTCTTTTCTATTCTATGGAGGGGAATGTATTTATTGTACAATTTATGTGATAGAAGTAGTCCTTGGTCATTCATGATGAGCACTTTTATCTCTATCTTCTTCACTTGTACATTTTCACCATTTCTCTTCTAGAAAAGGGTTTTATTTCAGGGTATGTGTAGGATCATCATGGAAAAAACAAGCCCTGAAGTGGCAATGAAAATTCAGAAAAATCAGAGTTAGGCAACTTGACATAAAAATTTGAATAAGTTATCTATATTATTTCAAAAATATGTAAGAATAGAATTTGTGGCAAATTGAATGTAGTTTCTAAACTACTAGGTTTATTTTTCTAAAAAAAATCTATTTGGTGAAAAATTGAAATTTCATTGCAGTAACTTACTTAAATTTTAGGGAAAAAATGAGTAGGTGTATGTCTGACCACCCTAACCATAATAAAATCATAATGTTTTTTTATAATATTTTAGATATAAGTAGAGGACTCGTGTCCAGATGTGATGCATATTTTTTTGTATTTTTTCCAAGTAAATAATTAATTATGATTTTTTATTACAACTTTTAAACAATATAAGCGTGTATGTCTAACCACCTTAACTTGGTCAAAACTTCATGAAATTCAAATTTATTTTTTTAATCCTATATTATGCGAAGCATAGAATGTGACGGTGTTTTGGAATCAAAAATGTGATACTGTTTGAAAGTTATAGATGTTTTTCAATCAGGCTATCAATCAGGACTTTAGTCGTAATTCTAATAGAAAATGAATAATAATTATTTATTTGATTCAAACTAAAGTATAATTTATATTGGTGGAAAGAGAAGCTCCTTTACAAACCCTTTTCGTTTCATCAATTTTGGGTAAAACAAAAGTTGTCAGCAATATGGGTGAAGTCTGGAAAAGCAAGGTAAGTTGTTAAACACATTTTTTGTGTTGACTTCTTAGGATTGGCAAGTCTGAACCAAAATCCAAAGCAAGCCCGAGGCTAATCCCTAGGCATTAAATTTTGTGTCATAAATATCGGATATTCGATATGTTCTATATAGAGTTGCAAAAAAGTTATACAATTTATAATATATGATTTAAAAAATGCAATAAAGTTTATAATTTAATATATACTATACAATATAGTTTATAATGTAATATATAATATACAATTTATGATAATCTCTTACCGAATTATGTATTTAATATATAATGTATTATATTATTATGTATAATATTTAAATATTATTTCAATATTT
>VDFB02082222.1:0-21055 GCA_007258455.2 Sequoia sempervirens
TATAACACTCAAATACTGAAGTATAAGACCAAACACTGGAAACTGTAATAATCTGATATAAAAATCAGAATTTTGGAAATTCAACCAGCAAACTGTGAATTCATGAAATGCTCATAAGTTGATCAATTTACCTCCGAATGATGAGATATCAGTTGCAAATGCTTCCTAGAGGTTTGGCGCCCAAGATGCAATCCAGAAACAATCACCAAAGATTCCAGATTAATTAGCACGAATCCCAATGCTCTTCTAAATGGTACGGCCTCCTTAGAAAATCGATTTTTCAAGATAAAAATAAATACTTGGAATTAAATTCCAATTCTTTGTGGAAGGTGGCGCCTTGTACCAACAATTGATTTGCCAAAGTACACAGAACAGAAATAAAATCACTCCAAAAGATATGAACAAAAATCAGCAGATAAACCAGCAAACCAAAACTGTGAAATAACTCCAGAAATTCTTCAATTTTGATGCTCAATCTGCTAGTCTGATGTTGAGAAGCAGAAATATTCCAACTAGGTGTTGTATTTCAAACACGAAATTGGGAAAGGGTTAGGAGGTAGCATCCTCGAAGCAACAGCAAAATGTCCATTGTCATTTTGACAACATAACAGTAAGATAAACAATAGATACCAAAAAGCTGGAGAAAAGACTTCATTTTATAGAAAATTGAGAAACTCTTCACCTTCCATGAGAAACGCCAACAGACACCTCTTGAAATTCTTTTTCAACTTGAAAAAATATTAATTCTTCAAAAAGTGGCATCCAATTTCAAGCTGATGAATATTTCAATAAAGAATAAATAATCTTATAATGAAGGCGTACCCCTTCATGGCCCCATTTTAAAAACAACTTAAGTTATCTCCTTAGGCCAAGGGGGGGGGGGTCAACAGTGAATTAAAACATAATGCCTTTAATTAAATATTTTTCACCAAATAAAGCTTTCTGAAGGCTAAGCCAGAATAACAACAACTGCTCCAGCTGGAAAGGACTGAGAATAGACTACAACTGCCAAAAACTAGTATTTACTATAAATATTAGTAAATAACATGCAAATACTACAAACTCCGACCAAGGAAACCCCTAATTTCACCTCATTCCAGAGTCTACGGGTTCCCGAATAGGCCGATGAGCTATAGACTAATGCTTGATGAGAAGGGGACATTACAGTCCGCTCTCCTGAAATTGCTTGTCCTCAAACAGCTGAAAAAGATTGATGCAACAAAATCGTTCACCTTACGTGGCATCTTAATTAGGCAAATTCCTCCATTTCTTCAAATATTCTTTGATTGTCCTTCTCCTCAAAGAACGTTCTCTAGTATCAAGGATCTCTTCTGGAATCAACACCAACTAACGTTCCTCATCTAATGGAGGTAATTCTGATGTAGCCACCACATTGTGTCCAATTGCCCTCTTGAGGTGAGACACATGAAAGACATTATGTACTTTGCTTTCAGGCACAGAGCTCAACTCATAAGCAACTTCACCAATCCTCTTGGTGACTTTGAAAGGACCATAGAAATGTGGCTTCAACTTTTCTGCACCACTTTTCTTGAGAGAAGATTGTCTATATGGCTGAAGCCTCAAGTAGACCATGTCCCCAACTTCAAAAGACCTCTCAACACGCTGCTGATCAGCGTATAATTTCTGCTGATTTTGAGCTTGTTGCAGATTTTCCTTGAGAGATTTCAAGATGTCTTGGCTCTGTTGTAACATATCCTGTGCTTGTGGAGCTCTACTATCACCAAACACTAAATCAACAAAATTAGTAGCTTCATATCCATAAAGAGCTATGAAAGGTGACATCTTAATTGACATGTGATAAGAAGAGTTATAACAATACTCTCCTAAATGAAACCATTTAATCCAAGCTCTTTGCTATCCTGAAACATAGTTTCTTAGGTAGCCCTCTAACCATTTGTTAACAATTTCTGATTTCCCATTTGTTTGTGGGTGATAACTAGTGCTTGGAGTAAACCATGCCTCAATGAAGATCTCTTGCCAAAAAGACTTACTTGAACTTGTTGTCCCTATCGTGATAATGGTTTTACTAGGCAGCCATGAAAGCAGGAGAGACCTCTGAAAAACAACTCAGCCACTTGAGCTGCTGTAAATGAAGTGGTAACAGCAAAGAAATGAGAAAATTTCATTAGTCTATCAACCACAACAAAAATACAATCACGTCCTTGCACCTTGGGCAACCCCGTGATAAAATCCAGCAATACTCCCATTTAGATTGAGATGGGCGGTGAAAGTGAACCAGGCGGATAAAGAGTGTTCATTTTATTTCTTTGGAAAATCGGACACTCACCTCTAATATGAACAAGACTTCTTCTTTCAACCCTTTCCAAGTGAATCTTTCACGAATCTGCTTATAAGTCTTGAAAATCCCTTGATGACCAGCAAGGGGAACATCATGAAAAGATTGTAGAATCTTCTTTTTAAGCTTAGATTCTTGCACTAAAAAGATTCTATCTTTATAGTAGATTATACCATCAACCAACTTATACCTTTCATCAATCAAATGACCTTCTAGCAAGCTGGTTGCAAACTGATTTTTAACATAATCAGTAGCAATTAACTCCTTCCAATCTGCTGATAACTCACAAATTGACTGCAGATGAGGCCTTCTTGAAAGAGCATCAGCCACTATATTATTTTTCCCTTTCACAAATTCGATGTCAAAGTCATATGCTTGGAGCTTACTAACCCACTTTTGTTGCCTTTCATTCAAATCCCTTTGGCGCATAAAATGTTTTAAGACTGTTGTGGTCAGTCTTAACAACAAATTTACTTCCCACCAAGTATTGACGGAATTTAGACAAAGCATGCATGATGGCAAGCATCTCTTTGTCATAAATAGAATAAGTTTTTTCTGCCCCTCTCAACTTCCGGCTCTCGAAGACAATAGGATGTTTGTCTTGCATTAGAACAGCTCCAACACCTTCACCTGAAGCATCACACTGTAATTCAAAAGGTTTTGTAAAATCTAGAAGTGCCAACACTGGACACGTGCTCATGATTTGCTTAAATTTATCAAAAAATTCTTGTGCCTTCTTAGTCCAAAGGAAAGCTCCTTTCTTTGTAAGATTTGTGAGAGGTGCTGCTTGATGAGAATATCCTTTCACAAATCTTCTATAAAATCCACATAACCCTAAAAATCCTCTCAAATGAGAAATATTCTTTGGAGTTGGCCAATCAAGGATGGCCCTTATCTTTTCTGGATCCACTTTAACACCCTTTGAACTGATAATATGGCCAAGATATAAGAGTTCTGTCAACCCGAACTCACACTTTGATTCTTTGGCGAACAAACATTCCGCCTCTAAAATACTAAGCACGCTACCCCAAATGCTTAAGGTGCTCTCTTCCATGACTTCTTGAATGAGAATATAAATTAGAAGAGGCGAGCGCAAACTTCCTCTTTGCTGTCTAAAAAAATCTTGTTCATACAAGATTGAAATGTAAATGGAGCATTTGTCAAACAAAGGCATGAAGAGATTCAAAATGCCAAAATGGCATCTAAATGCTGTCTTCTTTATAGCTGCCTCCCTCATTCTGATTTGATGATAGCCTGAACGGAGATCAATCTTTGAGAAGAACATAGCCCTATGGAGCTCATCAATAAGCTCATCAATCCTAGGGATTGGATATCTATTCTTGATGGTTTTCTGATTTAATGCGCGGTAGTCAACACACATACGCATTGTACCATCTTTCTTTTTGACCAGCACCACTGCAGAAGCAAAAGGACTCTTGCTTGGTCTAATGAAACCACTTTCCAACAACTCCTTGATGGCTTTTTCAATTTCATCTTTCTGCCTCTTTGGATAGCGGTAAGGTGTAGTCATGACAGGTTTTGCTCCCTCTTCTAACTCAATCACATGCTCAGAACCTCTTTCAGGAGGTCTTCCAGGAGGTAGGCTTCCAAAGACTTTGCTCTTCTTTGAAAGTAAGGCTTGAATATCAGGGTGATATTGCCTTTTCTCCTCTACCGGATCAGGTGGTAGAACCATACATTCAGCAACCCATTCAACCTGATCGTGGCAGATCAGCCTTTCCATCCTCTTCAAAGACACAATTCGAGGGCCTCCATTTGACATCCCTCTTAAAACAACCTTCCTTCCATTAGACTGAAATTTAAGCTCCATGGTTTGCAAATTTAATGTGATCTCACCAAGAGATCGCAGCCATTGTATGCCCAACACAACATCAGTGTCTCCAATTCCCACCACATAAAAATCATCTTTAATCTCATGATTCCCCAATTGCAAAGAGAGGTTAGGAATCTTCCTTGTGCAAGACATAGTAAAACCATCAGCAACCATTACCTTAAAACCATCAAATTCTTCAGTCTTCAAACCTTTTCTAGCAACTAGACCTTCATCAATAAAATTGTGAGTTGCTCCGGTATCAATTAGAGCAACTATCCTTTGTGAATTTACAACTCCATGAACCCTAAAAGATTCATTTTTTTGAAAACTTGATAGTTGTGCGAAAGCACTACCATCTCCCACCTCTTCGGACTTGTCTTCTGGAACTTCTTCACCTTCACTACTTGCTGATCAGACGAATCAGATTCTGATCCATAATCAGAATAGCCCTCCATTCGATTTCCTTTGCCTCTTCCATAGCAACGGTGACCCTTAACCCACAGATCACGACAAGTGTAACAAACTCCATCCTTTCTAAGCTGTTCTTTGAGCTCTTCTGACAGCCTTGGTGGAAACTTCTTGGGCAGATTTGAAGAAGGTTTTTTATCTTTCTTATGGCTGAATGGTTTTGAATGAAACTTAGGCCTTGGGGCTGCTAACTCCATGCTCCTAGCTTTCTTGATAGCTTCATCTAATGTTGGTGGATCAAATGCTTTGACCCAACCCTTCAAAGGCTCCATTAAACCTTCAGCAAAAAGAACCACAAGTCTTCTTTCAGTAATGTTAGGCACCATTACTGACAACCTCTGAAAATCAGCCACATAGCTTTCTAGAGATCCTTGCTGTTTCAATTGTGCCAATTCTCTAAATCTCAATTCTAGATCTTTGGTGTCAAATCTTTCAATCAACTTATTGGTAAACTCTCCATATGTGCGAACTAGGTTATGGCCAAGAGTGACCAAACCATGAGTCCACCATTCATGAGCTATCCCATCTAAATGCAAAGTAGCAAATTTGATAGCATCTTCTTCCGGCATGGGTCTGAGAGAGAGGTAGTTATCTAACTTCTGTACCCACGATCTGGTTGTACACTTATTACTACCATCAAAATGTTCCATAGTAATCTTTCCCAATGCTTGGTAGAAGTCATTTCTAGGTGCCATAGGACGTTGTTCAGTCCTTCCTCCATTTCTTCGGCTCCTTTGATTCATGAATTGGTCAAAGGTCCAAGTACCTCTCAAATCAAGAGGTAAAGAAACGTACTCCATGTAAGCTTGACGAGCATCATCAGCAAAGTTTGGAGCAGCTTCAACTGGTTGTTGCTCTTCCCTTGGTGTGAAGACGGGAAAAAGGGGTCTAGAGGATGACCCACTAGGAATTGCAGCATTCTGACCCACAATTCTGTCTCTTGTATTCACCTCAAGACTGCCACTATTGTTATTTCCATTAACTCCACTGCTTTCTCCAGTTGAGTTATTTTGGGGCTGAATGATATTCTGAGCTGCTTGCTGGTCCAACTTGGACAATAACCGGGACATCATATCTATCATCCCATCAAACTTCTTCTCAACTCTGTCCCTCTCTTCATTATCTCTCCTTATAGTGTCTGACATTATTACAACTGTCTGTTCAACTACTTCCATTGATTTATCTGAACCTTCCACTGTTTTACCAAGATCTCTTAGGACTCCTGAGAAGGTCTCTGCCTCTGGAACGGGCGGAAACTGATGCTGATTTCTAGCCTGACTTCTGGTGTAAGGCCTAGTGTCTCTTTCACTCATCAGTTAACCAACTGCAAATTGCCACAGGATGGCAAGGTCTTCGGCTCTGATACCACTGAAATATGCTAACCAATTTTTTCGAAGAAATTACACAACATAACCAGCAATAGTTAACTGGATTAGCGTTAGCATCAAACTGAAAACTGAACTTGAAATGAAAACTACTCAACGTCAAGAATGTGCACTCAAGATCCCACTGAGGGCGAGGTGCTAACATATGACGGAGTGTTGAATTTTGAAATTATAAACTGATAGGCGGATAACCAGCCATAAAGAACAATTCCACACTACCACCAAACAGTGGGGGGAAAAGATTACATTTAAAACAATTCATCCGCTGCGGCGGGCATCCACAGAACTGTGGGGATTCTCCACTATGAAAGTGGGTATAAGAGTGTTACAAATCAGATTATCCACACTGGCGGTAAACCATCCAGGGGTAATTTAATGACAAAACAATAAGTAATTGCAGAACTGAAAATGGTTGGATTAGTAATGCTTAATCTCAACCTTTACAAATTAAACTCTGCAGATTACAAATTACAATGATAGGAAATGAACCTTAGACATGAAGTATGAACTTTTACAATCATATAACACTCAAATACTGAAGTATAAGACCAAAAACTGGAAACTGTAACAATCTGATATAAAAATCAGAATTCTGGAAATTCAACCAGCAAATTGTGAATTCATGAAATGCTCATAAGTTGATCAAATTACCTCTGAATGACGAGTTATTAGTTGCAAATGCTTCCTAGAGGTTTGGCGCCCAAGATACAATCCAGAAACAATCACCAGCAACTCCCAATTATTTAGCACGAATTCCAAAGCATTCTTAAAAAGTACGGCCCTCTTAGAAAATCGATTTTGCAAGATAAAAATAAAGACTTGGAATTAAATTCCAATCTTTTGTGGAAGGAGGCGCCTTGTACCAACAAATGATTTGCCAAAGTACCCAGAACAAAAATAAAATCACTCCAAAAGATATAATCAAAAATCAGCTTCAGCTGTAGATAAACTAGGAAACCAAAACTGTGAAATTACTCCAGAAATTCTTCAATCTTGATGCTCAATCTGCTAGTCTGATGTTGAGAAGCAGAAATATTCCAACTAGGTGTTGTATTTCAAACACGAAATTGGGAAAGGGCTAGGAGGTAGCATCCTCGAAGCAAAAGCAAAATGTCCATTGTCATTTTGACAGCATAACAATATGATAAACAGTAGATACCAAATGCTGGAGCAATGCCTTCATTTTATAAAAACTGAGAAACTCATCACCTTCCAAGAAGGTACGCCAAGAGTCACCTTTTAGAATTCTTCTTTTTTCAAATTTCATAAAATACAACTCCTCACAAAAGGTGGCGTCCACTTTTCTCAAGGCATAAAGTTCAATTAAAATATTAATATCTCTTATGACATGGGCGTACCCTTCATGACCCCTTTTTAAAACAACTTTCAAGTTATATCCTTAGGCCAAGGGGGGGAGGGGGGAGTTCACTGAAAATTATAACACTTATGCCTTTAATCAATTAATTTCACCAAATAAAGCTTGAGAAGTCAATATTGAAACACAAACAACATGCTCCAATGAAGAGATGACTGAAGACAACCAACTGCATACTGTCATAAAAGTATTTACTAAAAATAGTAAATAACATGAAATGCCACAAAACTCCAAGCCAAGAAACCCTAATTTCTCCTCATTCCAGCCTACGGGTTCCGGAATAGACTGATGAACTGCAAGACTAATCACTGATGAGAAGGGGACATTACACTTCGTCTATATGTTTCAAGTGTTCCTCTCATGTTCTGGTATAGATTAATATGTCATTGACAAAAACCAATAAGAACTTCCTTAGTTGCTTCCTAAAAATGTGGTTCATGCAGGACTGGAAGGTTGTGGGTGCATTAGTTAACCCGAAAGGTAGGACAAGAAATTCAAAATGCCCATAGTGGCATCTAAAAGCTGTCTTTGGTGTATCTTCCTCCCTTAGTCTGATTTGGTGGTAACCCGACCTTAAGTCGATTTTTGAAAAATAGACTGCCCTGCGAAGTTCATCAATAAGTTCATGAACTCGGGGAGTAGTGTACCTATTCTTTATTGTCTTTTGGTTTAAAGCCCTATAGTCAATACACATCCTCATAGTGCCATCTTTCTTTTTTGAGAGAACAATTGATGAGGCGAAGGGACTAGAACTGGGTTGAATGTGCCCCATCTCTAATAATTCTTTTATGGTTTTCTCAATCTCTTCCTTATATTTGCTAGGATGGTGGTAAGGGGTGGTAACAACTGGTTTTGTTCCTTCTTCTAGTTTGATGGAATGTTCAAAGCCTCTTTTGGGTGGGAGACCGGGTGGAATGTCACTGAAGACCTTTTTATGCCCTTTTAGGATTGGTTGTCTGTCTATGTGGATTGACTTTCCCGAGAAAACCCTAGTTTCCCTATCTTCCCGGATCCGACCGCTTTTCCGGGAGCACTTTTGAAGCTTTTGGGTTTTTGTTGTTTTGAGTTTTTGCATAAAAATAGAGAAAATGGCGATTTTGCAAGAAATAGGAAATAAATTCTTTAAAAATAAATCAACACTGAAAACGGCAGATTCTATTGCTAATAATGATGCCAGTCTATCTATTACTCCTCTGAGGTGATTACAATAAATGTCCAGATACATGCAAATAGAAAAGCAATGATTATTTATTGAAAACCTGGTAAATTGCAGCAAGCTGTAGATAAACAAATCTGGTACGGCTGAGTTGATTAAATGCCTCTCCCTCCGTCTGGTGCTCTGGATCTAACACAAATGCTTAGGCGCCTCCAGTAATGATGATATATTGCTTGAATGGAAGGCGTTTCTCCTCAAGACCAAAGTACGGCTCAAATGAAGGTAGTACGGCCTGCAGCAAGGTACCACTTCGTGTACAAAAGAACAAGTACAAAATGGTACCGCCTCCTAAAAAAATGATGTCCGTGACTTTAGTGTAATATACTTTTGCTTTAATAATTCCTCCAGAAATGATTTGGCTAATCAAAACCCCTCAAGTTTGGAATCAACTGCGGAAGTGCTATGCGATCTCTTCCGATGAAGAAACCCCTCTGCGGCCGGGTAATAAACGTATGTGTTATTTCACACCCTCTGAACTGCTTTCAATGGAGATGGCTCGTTCCCCAATGAGTTCGAGACTGAAACCCTAAGTTTCTGTGCTCAGACCAAACTTGATCAATTTTCAATTCAACAAAGACATAATGGCTCGAATTCCAATGCAAATAGCTTATACACATGAAAAGTGCGATTTCCTCAATAATAGGGAATCATTAAAAATTCGCACTTTTAATTTTATTTCTTTCAATAGTCTCTAGCTAAATATTTTATTATAAATTTAATCGTCCATTGGCCCCTTCCTGATGATGGGCGACCCCTCAGCTTAAATCACTTAAGTCGTAATATTAAAATATTACAACTTTATATTATATGCTCCCAATAATTAATATTTAATTATTTCAATTAAATATTAATATCTCTCTAAGTATTCACCCGATGCAAGAGCCGTCTGAAGCTGATGAACACTGAAGTGATTCTGAACGCTATCAATCCATACTGCTAAAAATAGCAGGGGTCCCACACTGACTGCCAATAACTGCTAAAAATAGCAACTTTTGCAAGAAGTGTCCGAATAAGCCCGAACAAAAGCCAACTGATCAAGAACAACCAACTGAAGCTGAGCCAAGCTCCAACATGACCCTCTATCCAATCTATCAGCCTACGAGGGTCGTATGATAGGCTAACTCGCGTCTCGAGAGATGTCAACTAGAAGGGGACATGACTTTCCCTTGGAAGTTGTTTTATCAAGGATTAAGCATTGAGCCACCCACTCAACTTGGCCATGTCTAAGGGTTCTTTCCATCTTTTTTGATGAGATTACTCTAGGGGATCTGTCAGATATTCCGTGTAAGGTAACTCTCTTCCCTTCATGTACAAAGCATATCTCTAACTTGGGGAGATCAAAGATAAAGCGACCCAAGGTATGCATCCATGGGGTGCCCAAGATCACATCTGTGTCTCCCATATCCACAACGTAGAATTTGTCTTTAACTGGGTGCCTTCCCAAGGTAATGCTAAGTTAGGAGATTTTCTTCCTCCTAGGAGTGGTGGATCCATCAGCTAAGGTTACATTGAATCCCTTTGAAATCTTCTGTCTCTAGCCCTAGTTTTTTTTACCAAATTTTCATCAATAAAATTGTGGGTAGCCCCACTATCTACTAGGGCCGTTACCTTTTGTCCTTTGATTACTCCTTAGATCCTAAAAGGATGATGCTTGGATGATTTTGAAATTCAAGCTAGGGTTCCTCCTTCCTCATTACTTTCATCAAGTTTTGCCTTTTTGCAAGGGTTCTCTTCCCCTTCAATTTGAAGCATTGCCTTCCCACGAGCCTGGTTCCCTCTTTCACACTTGTGTCTTGGTCCCCATTTTTCCTTGTAGTGGTAGCATAAGTCTTTCTTCTTAAGAGTCCTTTGATCACACACATGACCCAGATGCCAAGGTTCATTGCACCTACAACATTTCTCATGGCCTTCCTTTTGCTTGCATACATGCCCGGGTTCCCATTGTTCTCGACAGTCAAAACATAGTCCTTTCCTTCGAAGCTCTTCTCGGTCATTATAAGGGAGGAATGTTCTTTTGTGTTTGTCCTTCTTATGGAAGTGTCTTTTGATGTGGTTTTACTTGAGGAGGGCTTTCCCCTTGTTTGGGCGGTATCTAGTCGAGTAGCCTTGAGGATTACTTCTTGAAGTGTGGAGGGGTCTAGAGCACTTACTAGGCCATGGGTGGCGTTTGACAACCCTTCTATAAAAAGGTAAGTGAGTCTATCCTCGGATATTCCTGGGACCATGATTGCTAGTCTTTGGAATTTGGAAATGTACTCCTCAAGGGTCCCTCTTTGTCTTATTCTGGTTAGTTCCCTAAAATGTTTTTGAGGATGAGTTTGGTCAAATTTTTCAATAAGTCTTTTCTTGAAGACTTCATAGGCCTTGCTATTTTTGTGGTCTTGGGTAATTAGGCCATGATGCCACCAGTCATGTGCCCCCCCCCTTCTAGGTGTAGTATGGCAAATGTAATGGCATCTTTATCTGTCATGGGGCAAAGAGTTAGGTAGGTTTCTAACTTTTGTAACCATGCATGGGCTGTAATTTTCCCCGATCCATCAAAGTTAGGGATGGATAGTTTTCCTATTTTACTTTGTATATCTTTGTTGGGTCGGCTATTTCTACCCCTATGATCTTTTTTCACAACCTCACAATATGCTGTGAAGGGAATGCTTCTTCGGACTTCGGGGTCAAGACTTGCATATTCTAAGGCGAGTTCACGTGCATTTGGGTTGTTAATTCTTTCATTTTCCCCTAAAGAGTTTTCTTCGGCTAGGAATTGGGGTCCATTGTTACTTGGGTTTGATCCTATTGTAGTGTTATGATTGCTTTCGGATTGGCTAGGGGTGCTTTCCCTTTCATGTCTTGTATTGGGCCTAAGGTTATTGTTTATGTTTTGGAGGGCTTGGAGCATGGCTTGACTAGTTTGTTCATTTTTTTCCATGAATGCTCTCAATTCCCGCTCCATAGTTCTCTTCTTTTCTCTTTCTAGGGCCCTTAAAGTTTGTTGGCTTGATTGCATTAACTATTACCCCTCAGGCTGGCAGGATGGTGCTCTGATACCACTTTTAATGTCCCCTTTTTGGGATAACCCTAAATCTGCCCTAATTAATCAATTCCAAGTAATCACCTTGGTGTTGGGGAATGCTTATAGAACAATTAGGTCCCTGCAAAACAGAATTAGAGAGTATCTACAAGAAAATATTAATTAGCATGCATGTAAGGAAATCAAAGAGAATGGGTTAGGGATACAACTACCTGTTGACCTGCAAAGTGTTAGTAGACATAAAATAAGACAACATCATTTCATAAGCATATTGAATCTCCTAATTCACTCTTCCTTGAGTATGATGGTCTGATAGGGTGCCCAAGAATCCCTAGGCCCAAGGGCAGTATGCCCCCCTTGGGCCCATGTGGGCCTTGCCATCCATATGGGGTGGTGTACCTAGTATTCTACCTTTGTTCCCCTGTACCAGAACCATCATTGCTCAATCATATTGAGAGGTTGAGGGTGCAGCTATAGTAGGGTGTCCTGGATAGTCATTTCCTCTAAGCCCAAGAGCAATATACCCCTCTTGGCCCATGTGGCCCTTGCCATCCAGATGGGTGGTGTACTTAGAGGGTGACCTCACACACGGTTTCCCCTTCAGTAGTCCCTCAATCTCCCCCATCATGGCTAATTTGTTTAGTCAAACATAATATAAACACACAGATTCAGACTATTAAATGAATGACAGAACATGAATATTACTTCATTGTATAAATACACAAGTTCTGATCTGAACTACCAAATCAATGATATAAGATGAATAATATATTCTGTCTCTTGAAGACAACACAGATCTTGTAATAAACCGAACCAATTTTTCCGATTTTGCCAAATTACACAACAATGCACCAAGTAGGGTTAGATAAATCAAACCAGCAGCTATAACATAACTCTTTACTCAAGAATGCGACTCAAACCCCCAACAAGAGAGAGGCCATGGCAAGAGTGATCGCCGCGACAACAAATCGTAATCCGCAACCCAGCAACTCAACACCAAGTATGTGCTACCCAGACCAGAATGGAATGAGGCGACCATATGGTGGAGATTTAAAGAAATACAAATGCAACTTCGAAATAAACTCAACACCCAGAATGTGCTTTCAAACCCGGAGTGGGAATGGAGCTACCATAGAGCGGAGATGTATGATATTACAATGCAAATCAAAGTAAATAGGCGGCAAGCCAGCCTCTTCCACTTATTCAGTGGGCAGTTACAAACATGATAAGCAAAACTGAGAGAAATGCTGACAGTACTACTGTTCAGCTTACAATGAGAAGTAGAATGCCTGCAAGATCAAGGATTTAAGCTCTACAAGTTGCTACAATAGTAAAGATGTCATCCACTAGGTCAATAATGAATTCCTAACACCCATTCTTCACTAATATGCAATTTTCTCAAGTCTGATCTGACAGACCAGCAACATGAATTACAGAACCAGCAATACATAAACTCAATGAAAAGCTCACAACTCACTCATTTCTCACTCAAATTACATGAAACTGATGCAAAATACTCTTAAAATGATGGCACCTAGTTTAGTTATGAGAAAGGACAGCTAAAAGTGGCTATTAATTAATGGCACGGATCCCAAAGCACTCCAAAAAGGGCACCCTACAAGGAATGACGAATTTGCTTTATAAAATCATAAACTTCGTATTAAAATCTGCAAATATTCATGAAGGGTCTCTTCCAACAGAGAAAACCAATGAGACAATACCCAGAACAACTCTTTTTGTATTTTTTGATTTATGAGTGAAACTATAGATTCAGCCCTGTTATCAGCAACTCCAGAAAATGACATAAAATGCAATAAACTGAACTACATAAGTAAACCCGAACTACAAATGCAAACCTCACTACAAAATGTCACTCAAACAAGCAAACCTCTCCACTAGGTGCTATCTCTCAAGCACGAAGTCGAGCCAAGGCTAGGAGGCATTCATTCCTCGAAGCAATCCAGCAACCATTTCGGCAGCATAACAATACTCAAGATATCAGATGCCCAAATGAAGACCCAAGCTCTCCTTTTATAACTTTGTGAAAACTCTCCAGAAGCTTCTAGAAACCCTAATTTTCAAATTTGAAGTAACTCTTTTTCCCTCCAAAGATGGCGTCTCTTTTCTCAAGGCAAATTAACTTTTAATTTGAATTAATCTTCTCCTCAAGATGGGCGTCCCTTTTCAAACATTGATTTTTGGACCTTAGAATATAATAAAATAACTCCATGAGTCGCCACCCCTCAAAATCCCCCTTTTATGAACAACTTAAAGTTGCTTCACTAGGCCAAGGGGTCTCAATAATAAAATATAACATTAAAGTATAACATTTTAAAATCAACTGGATATCTCACCAAAAATGCTTCCCAAGGTCAAGATTGATCAAACCAATTGAACATACTGAAGATGAGAGCCAACCAAGCCGAAGTCAATAGGACCACTGCCAGAAATAGAATTTACTAAAAATAGTAAATTCTCGAAAGTGCTCAGAATGCCGAACCGAAACCACCAATGCGAAGCTCTCCGAAAACCCAGAAGGAATCTGCAATCCAAGTTCAACATTTCCAAGTGCAAGCTCCGCAAAAAGACAAAAACGTCCTCCAAGAAGTTTGGAAACCCTAATTTCGAGCTTCTTCCTTAGCCTACGAAGCCCGTGTAGAATAGGGCCAAACCGTTCTAAATATGCAGTAGGGCTAAATTGGGGACAGATCTATATATTACTTGCAGCAACAAATGATTACTCAGAACCATATAAATGCACAGCCTATTATTATTCTCTGTTCCTTACAAATTAGTGACACAGATCTTTATTTGTTATGAAATGATAAGTCAGAATTAATATGTATATATACAGCCTATTACTTTCAATAGATATTCTTTATTGTACACATAATATTGAAATACACAGACTGCCTATCCACAGATCGTATTATGTTTACCAAACATTACATGTAACTTACCTCTGTCCTGCTGCTGCCGCTTGAGCCTCTTTCTATGTCCTTCGATGCTGTTGAGTAACTTCTCCTTAGCATTCGATGGTCTCCCTTCTTTCCCCGTCCCTACTTTATAACCATTGACGGGTCTCTTAGATGTGCCTTTTGGGTGCAATCATTGCATTTCTTAAAGTCGTTTCATCCTTTGATTTGATCGTGGCTTTTTGCTTCTGGTTTGGTAATTATATTTTGTATTGTATTTTATTTTATTTTATGTGTTGTGTGAAATCATCATTAATTTATTATGTAAGTTATTGTATTTTAATAAAATGAATACAATAATAATTAGAATCATATTTAAATAACAAATTGGTTATATTGAGATTTTAATGTATTTTTGATACATTTGGGGTAAATCTTTTCAAGGGACATGACAATTAGTCTCAAAACTCTTACAAGAGGCTTCAAAAATCGGACAACTTGTTTTTCTTCATCCCAAAATATTGTAGAGAAAATGTAATTTACCATAGTTCTAACGTCCATTTGATTGGCAAAGTTACATTATATGAAATCATTTGAAATAAGCATTCGTTTCAAATTCCTTTTTCATTGGCAAAGAGTTTGCATAATGAGTAGTGAGCGTCATTACCCTTGGTTGAAGGAGTTCTTTGCCCTTTGTGAAGGTGCACATCATACTAAACACCTTTTATGATTTTTAATGAACTTTGTAACAGTGTAGGGCTTTTGCAAAACCTCTTTAAGCCATTCAAAATATCCAATTTCCTCGAAGATCCGATGAAGACAATGTGGTGGAGAACTCCAAAATAAAGCGGTATATTTTTGCATCAATTGTTTCCTAGTAGAAACACAAGCAACAACATTATTTGTAATTATTTGGACCATACTTTGTGGCCCTATGTTAGTGATCATCTCTTTAAATAGCTTGAACAAAGAATTTGCAGACTTGACCTTATCTAATGCATACATAGAATTCAGAAAGATTGTGCCAATGTCACATATGATAAAGATGTTGATGAGTATAGTTCTTTTTATTCTTCTACGCATTTACTGTGTCCTTCAAAATATTGACCCTCAAAGTTTCGTATGATGGGGTCTTGAATCCAAGATCTACAACTGCAATGTCCTTCACCATATCTTGCTAGTATGGAGACTTGGCAACATTGAATGATAGGCTAGAGAAGTGCCAAAGTTTCTCAATGCCTTTCTTTGCTTGGTTGTGAACATTCTTCCTCCATCCTATTCTCTCAAAATTGGGTCCACAACCTATAGAACCGTGAGTAGATTGAGACTCTCTCACCATCTATTATGGTAGTTTTGCTTCGTTTTGATGATCAACCATCACCTTTGAAAACCATGATTCCATTTTAGTGCTTGTCTTTGCTTTTTTGGCCTTGTTCATTGAATATGATTTCATAGCCCCCTACACTTGATATGTAACATTCAAAGATCAGTTTTGGCAAGGTACTACATTGTGGCTTGTCTCGTTCGCCAAATGGCATATGAAGCAATTTATGCCTTCATTGCGTACATGCTCACAAATCACCTTGTTTGTACCTTGGATTGATGTGCCATATGTCCACACAAAGTCTCTCTCATGCAACATGTCAACCATACACATTGAAAAGAGGATAACAAATTTTCCACAAAAAAAATGATTCATGATTCAATACTATGAAAAATTCAATTCCTCTTGATCTTGTGGGAGATATCTTTTGGCTCACTTGATAGTATCTAAATAAGCAAAGAAAAAAGCATAATCTTCACATTTTATAATGTTTTATGATACCCTGAAAACATGGCAAACATAATAAGCTATGTACCTCCGGGATGCATCCCGTGGGTTTTTCTAGGGTTACCCATCTCCGGGACAACTCAAAGATGTAGGGATGCATCCCCGCTTAGATGTCAGCTTCCTGAACAAATGTTAGCCCCTTATTGGACCCTTTGCCAGCTTTATTTGGTTAGAGGGTCGATGCATTCCTGAGTTTGATTGTTCTTGTTTTCAGTGGACAGTGATTGGATCACAGCGAGCGTTGGCATTTCAAGAGTCCACAGCTTCTGACGGCACAGGAATATTCAGAATTATGAGCGAGTTATGAATTTTTAAGTGATTAAGTTAATTAATTAATTTAATGTCTTTTATTAAAGTCACTTTGACTTTAATGTTTTAGTATCAAAGTGGTTCTAAAAAGTGACAACATTCAAATGATTTGCAAAATATTGCGCGAATTGGTGCCCGAACTGGCGGGAGGTAAAGACTTAATTAAAAATTAAAAGATTTAAATGATGCAAAAGGCCGTACTTTCTTGAAATGCGTGCCAATTAGGTATAAAGCATTTCCCTGGCAAATGAAACTCATCTTTTGACCATTTCTCTTTGCCTTGAGCATTTTGCCTGTGCATTCTCCTGTGATCAGGGTTTGAACAACTGCCATTGAAGAACGTTACCTCTTCAGTGTGAGCACTCTTGAGATTGTGGAATATCAGTCGAATCAGTGCATGTTGAGAGCTTCAGCCAGAGGTTCTACAGATTCATACAGAGATTGTTTTACTGAGATTGTTTGTTGTTTGAAATAACTGAGGGTTTCCTTCTGGTGGCGCATCCTTCCACAGCTTCAGAGACTTCCATCAGAGATTCTACCTCTTCTTTTCTTGGCCGTACGGCCTTCATTGGGAATTGTGCCTTGAAAGAGGCGTGTGAAGAAATAAGTTGAAACGCCTCCCTTTGGCTTGGTTTTGGTCTTCCATCATGGGCGCCCAGTATTTCTAGAGCATTGTGTCCAGTTTCTGAGCAGGAGAAATGAGATCTGGAGATTTGGCGTACCTATATGCTTGTTTTCACCATTTCCAGCTGTAGATCTGGCAACTTCTTTATATAAAATAACTGGAGACTTTCGGGTATGTCTGTTATTCATAATCTAATTGTTTCAGTATAATAACAACTTTGTACTGATTGCAGTTTTGCCTGGTATCAGCAAAAATATACGCCCTTCCTGCCTGGTCAAGAATTCCTCTAAAAAACCAGCATCTAAAGCACTTAAGCAGGGCCAAGGGTTTTGTTTGCATGCAGGCCCATTCCAGATGGCGAGGGACGCCCCTAGCTATCCCCTGGCTTTTATTTAAAGCCCCATACTTAGAAATGGGGTGGGATGGATTTTCAGACAGTAGCTACTGGATGCCTCGAGAGGATCGTGGATGCCTTAGATTGTCACCGATCATCCTAGGGATGGCCTATTGTGCCCTAACTTGTGCAAGCATTTTTATCAAAAGAAATGGTTGAATATTTTGGAAGTTTGTTATAAAGGGAAGCCGAGGCTTCGTTTTGAAAATTGTAGGGTACTTGCATCTCATGGGAGAGAAACTATGTAAAACTCATTTCAATTATAATTGATCATAGTTGCTTGTATCTTTCAGGCATGTAATTGTGGAACATTAGACTAAGTTATTTTGAATTAAGCATATGGAATAAAATATTAGACCACATCTTTGGTTGGGGCATTCGTGCTGTTAACTACAAGCTACCAATGTTTTAGTTATTTCAAGTAATGGCTGTTTAAAAATCATCTCAGGTTGTGGCTCAAGTATATGCTATGACATGTACCCACAACATGAGGCAGTCATTTTTTTGTACTTATGTTCTAGTTACATATGACTTTGCTAAAAGAGACAAAGCTCATGGCAATTACTGTAGGAATCACAATCATTTTGCTTTTCTTTTAGGGCACCACCAATCAGACCTTAACCAAATTAGCAATTGGCGTCATGCAGTTACCAATTGTCCAAGTGTAGCCTAAACTCCTTGAAGAGAATGGATGTTTATGTGAGAAAAATTAGCTATTCTAATACTAAAAGAACACTTGTCAAAGAAACCTCTTAAATCATAAGTCCATAAATTAGGATATTATTCTATAAATTGAGGATGCGGTCTAAGATGCTTAGAGCAATTGTTATGCATGATGCAAATGCATGCTCAGGGCTTACTGAATAGCATCAACAAGTTTTTGAACTGATTTGAAACAATAATTTTGTTTTATGAATGGATGAATGTAAATAAGTAAATAAAATGTTAGGTCCATTTTTTTCATGACATTTAGGTACAATTTATATCGATAAAATCGTTCCATTTCTTCTTCTTAATTTGGCATTGGAGTTAATCTATACTATAATTGGAACTTGACCAAACTCATCAAGGTGTTCTTTCTTAAGATTAATTTTGAGGTGCATTCTTGTTTGACTCATGTTAACTCTCAATTCAACTCTATTGTTGTTCGATTCTATAATGTATAAGATGAATGTCTTATCAATGCTATCATATGAATATTTGAAGTTTCCCTATATTTTTAAAATTTTCTCTATTTTTTATATAGCTGCCCATGCTGTTCCCTAAAACAGCCTCAATTTTTTTTTATCTCAGAAACCCCATCTCCTGCTGTCCCCATCCCGAAAATTTGGTAGAACATATATAATAAGAATTAAAAGCATTATAATTGTAATCCTCCAATTATTGTAAAGCAAAGTTGGAAGACACTAAATTCTCAATGATTTTTGTTGATGTTCAAATTATCGCTCAAATGTAAATTTGCATAAACATGGGAAATCTCTCAAAGGTGTAACAGGGCTTGCTAGATAACCTTCAGAATTTTAGAAGCCTGCTCTTCGTAGGATCTCAAAGTGTAATGTCCCATTTAGATTTTTCTTAATTTTCCTCAAATCCAGAAAACTGCTCGATTTGATATCAGATATTTGTTCTTGTAGAATTGTTGATTTTCTTGAAGTCTGCAGCAATTTAATGCAATGGGATGCCTTTGGTAAATAATTTAGAATCTGCTTGAGTCAAGGTTTTTAACTTTTCATCCACCAACTTAGCAAGGAAAAAAAAGGGTTTTTGCCCTTTAATTTTCAGGCCTAGAGGGGTTTTGTCTTCAGATTGTTAAGACAGTCCACGCTCCACAAGAGATAAAACCAAATATATAAAATTGGATTCAATATTCTTCCTCAATTCTCCTTGCTTGAACTCTCTTTATACCCTTCCCCTCCAAGGGATGCAACTCCTCTCATGTCTTTTATCAACAACTTCATGTAAGTAATATTAAATATTCCTTAAATAGGCATGGTTCCTTGAATAATCCATAGTTTGAGGACTCTCCGTAGTCCCCAGAAAAGACCTCCTTGGGGACTCCCCGAGTCCCAGGGCCTTGGAAAGTCGGTTCTAAGGACTCCCATCGTGAGTCCCGAGAGTTCAGGCCAGTAACACCTAAGTCCTAGCCAGCACCCGTGAGTCCTAGGAATCAGAACTCCCGAACCCAACTGAGACTCCGGCACCTTTGGAAATAATGAGTATAAATTTCAAAACTTGTTTTTTGTTTGTTTTTTTTCAGTCGAAAATTTTGAAACTATGAGTATACTCACGAAAATTTCACTCAGAGTGTTTGAAGATCATATAACATGTTTAATATTTGAATTATGAGAAATTGATATCAAATTAGGCTGTTATGTTCTCTAATTGCATTAAATTTTTTTTTTTTTGTTGTTGTAAAACTATAGTTTTCTTCTTTGCCGAGTCCTAGCCGAGTTTTTTCCTGAGTCTGTGCCAAGTCCCGAGTCCAAGTCCTATTTTGGGCTGCCGAGTCCACACCGAGTCCGAGTTTTCCAACTATGGAATAATCACATGAACCTACTGGGAAACTGTTTTCTTTTATGAAATGTAGTGAATGTTGATTGCCTTTTTTTTCTCCCTTCATAGACAAGGTGGCAGCTTGTAGGGAGCGATTTGCAAAGAGCCAATAGGTTGTGCCTGATATAAAATTAAGGAGGGGGCATTACAATCCGCCCTTCCTATGATTGCTTATCCTCAAGCTATCATAGATTTGGATGCTGAAGAATTTCTTCACTCTCCCATGTAGTATTTTCTTTAGGAAGATTTTTCCACCAAACCAGATATTCTGTCATTCTTTTATTTCTTAGCTTTCTTTCTCTAAAATTTATAATGGGCTCAAGAATTAAAATCAATTTTCCTTCACCATTGAATGGGGGTAGTTCTAATGAAGGGATAATTTGACTTCCTAAAGCTCTCTTTTTTGCAGTGGCTGTAGATGTTACTAAACATTGTGTTTCCCATGCTACTTGTCCATTCCTAAAACATCTTTCCATTCTTTTTGCTATTAGAACTCTAGGAGGTCCATTTGTAATGCCTTGTAACACTACATCTTTATCCTTTGATTTGAACCTTAACTTCATAGTTTGATAATTTTGAGTAAACTCTCTCAAATAGTGTAGCCATTGCACTCCTAAGACTACATCGATTTGTCCTATGCCCACCACATAGAAGTTATCTTGCATCTTGTGTCTACCAAGGGTAGCCTCCAATTGTTGAATTTTCTTAGTGCATGGAATGGTAAAACTATCAACCACTATAACATCAAAATTGTTGAAATCTTCTATTTGTAACCATCTTCTAGCAACTGAAATTGTGTGTTGCTCCA
>VDFB02082224.1:0-15660 GCA_007258455.2 Sequoia sempervirens
TTGAGAGATGAATCTTCTGATGGACTGTAGTCAGCCTTGTAGAGATCTCAATGTGCTGATATTCTTAGGAGGTGGCATTTCCATAATGGCTTTAACTTTTGCTGGATCTACTTCGATTACCTTTGTAGAAACTATGTATCTAAGGAGTTTTACTGATGTTACTCCAAAGACACATTTCTTGGGATTTAATCTGACTTTAAATTTCTCCAACCTGTCAAATATTTTTCCAAGTATCTCTAGATGTCCTTCTCTAGTGTAAGATTTGGCTAAAATGTCATCCACATAGTCCTCCATGAAGGTGTGCATCATGTCATGGAAGATTGTTGTCATAGCTCGTTGGTATGTAGCTCCTGCATTCTTTAACCCAAAAGGCATGATGTTCTAGCAAAAGGTGCCCCATGGACATGTAAATGCTGTCTTTTCTTGGTCCTCAGGAGCTATTTTGATCTGATTGTATCTTGAAAATCCATGTCCATGGTAGTAGCGATTTTATTGTATTTATTAGAAGTCTATAATCATATCCTATATGTTGGCAAGAAAATCATCCTTTGGACTATTACTCTATTTAAATCCACAGAATCGTGCATGTATTACGTGGGTGATCCCTAGTTTTGGAAATGGAATTTACAGTATTTGGATATCCATTCAGCATAATCAATAGATCGGATAAATCCATCATCTAGTAGTTTCTTCAAATCATTTTTTACCAATAATGCAACATGTGGATGCATCTTTCTCAATTTTTGTTTTACTGGTTTAGTGCCAGTTGGTAAAGATAAGTGATGCATAATAAGATTTGTGTCTAAGCCTGGCATGGGAGTACTTGTTAAAACCAAAATTTATGCATCGTTCTTCAAAGAGATTTGATAAAATTTGAAGCACTTACGTATCACATCATGGATGCTAGATGTAATATTCTTACTTTCTGTTGTGCCGTATCAATGCATTTGTGTAGGTTTATACCACCAGCAACATTGATTTTTTCATGGAAGTAATGTTGTGGGAGGGATGTCAAGGCCTTCCATCCTTTGAAAGCGCCCTCAATGAGGTTTTCACCATTGGATGCGTTCTTTGTTTTTACTATTTTAGGATCTAATACTGCCACAATGGTTTTCACCATTAGATCCATTATTTATTTCCACACTTTTGCAACTGGAAGGCTTGGCACCCTCCTGCCTAAAAGCATCATTAAAAGAAGCATTGGTAGAACAAGTATCAGATTCTACACAGCAAAGGTAGTTAATAATAGCAGAGTCATTGTCAAAAATAGGGAGGTTGATGGGGTGTTGGGGTTCCCACTCGATAAGCTTGGGATACAGTAAAGGAAATGAATCATTAGATGGGTTGAGGTCAAATATTGTGAAAGTTTGGACAGAAATGTCATCAAAGTTGTTAGTGATTATGTCAAGGCCTACGAAGGTATTTTCTTCTACATCATTTATCTCATTCAATGTATGTTCATCTTCATTTGAGTCCTCGAAATTTTGTGATTCAAAGACAATAGGATTAAAACTCAAGCTTTGACCCTCCTCACATTTGGGTGTATACTTTTTGATAACATCAATCTGAATATCTTCATAGGAAACATCTGATAAGTTGTCCCACTCATGTTCATTTGAATCAATTTCAAAGTTATCTCTCATTTGAAGAATACACTCCATAGTTCTATCGGTGAGTTATGCTCTTGCTTCTTCTGTGTATCCTAGTCCAGTTCTGACATTTTGCTGAAGTGTTAAAGGTTGGGTTGGTGTTGTTGTACCTTGTTCCCTTGATTCAAGAGAGCCTTGTCCTTCTGTATATCCTAGCCCATTTGTGTTATTATGCTAAACTGTGAGAACTTGGATTGGTTCTGTTACACTTTGTTCCCCTCGTTCAAGAGGTCCTTGTCCTGCTGTATATCCTAGTCCAGTTTTATCCTTATGTTGGAGTGTGAGTAGTTGGATTGGTTCTATTATGCCTTGTTTCTTTAACCCAAGAGGTCCCTGTCCTGAATACCCCATCTTCTCCAAAATAGTTTTTCCCTTTCCATATTGATTTATCTCTATGATATCACTCATGGAAGTGGAAGCTTCCTCATCTTTATAAAGCCAATTGAGTATAGCCTTATCTTCTGATTCTTCATCTAAGTTTCCGGCCTTCACAAATCTGCCATCTAATGCCGTTGTAGATTGTGCTGATTCTTGTGTGGTTGTAGATGGCTATCCATATGTTTTTAAGGAGGGTAACATCTGTGATAGATGGAAAGAGTGTCTGACACCATATTCACCCATTCCTTTGTCATTTAACTATAGTTTGTTGGTGAATTGGTGTGAGAGTGAAGCCATTTTTTTTTCAACATTTGAAGGATTAGATTGTGCCACCTTGATCTCTTGTGATTTTTGTTGTTTTGGAAGCCACTTTGATATGAAGCTTTGTTGTTTCTCACCATTAGATGAATTTGATGTGCTAACTTCTCTGTTGTGAGGTATTAATATATCTTGAGATGTTTTCAATGTATGGCAAGCTTGGGTGACATTATAGTCTACTGTGATTGTTACCTCTTGTCCATTAACGGGAAATTTTAGACATTGATGATAGGTGGAAGGTATTGCTTGCATATCATGAATCCAAGGATGTCCCAACAGTATGTTGTATGTCAGTTCCCTATCTAAGACTTGACAAACCACATTTTGATTTTTCTTCTTGTATCGATGGATTCCTTCGAGTATCCCTAGTGCATGGGAGCTTTAAAAGGTACAAATATTTAAACCAGCCCCTCCATCTATCAGGACACGCTTTACACAGTGTTTATGGATGAGGACTTCAATGTGAAGGGTGGAATTATGTGGATGGGTGAGTGATATATCATCATGTTCAGAAAATGAAAGGCAATGAGGTGCAAATAGATGTCCCACCATAGCTTGAAATTGACATACATCCAAATTTTTAGGTACTGTGGTTGATACAAGAGCTTGCTCAAGAACCTCTTTGTGTGATGGGGAGATCTTTAGAAGTTCTAAGATAGATATTTGCGCCGGTATTTTCTGTAATTGATCAATGAGATTATATTGGTTGGAGGGAGGATCCATAGATGGGGATGATAATGATGCTCCTTTCAATATAACTTTGGATTGTGCCCTTGTTGTGGCATTAACTGGTTGGTACTCTTGTTTCCCTTTGAGTGTGATTACATTAATTTGGTTTTCAGATTTGTCCATATGTTGTACCAAATTAGTAGGTGTAATGTCATCATTTCGATTGATTTGATTGCATAACTCCTTATCCTTCTTGACAATAGTAAGACAAAGGATCGTTGTGTCATAAACATAACTGACATTCTTACCTTTGCTGTTTGCGGAAGAGGATTCTCCCTTCTGATAATTGGGTAGAGGATTTTTGAATGTTGTATTATCTTTGTTTGTTTGGTGTCCCTCTACAAATACTTTCTTTTGTTCTATAAGGTCTTGCACCGCATGTTTTAACTGCCAACAATTTTCAGTCATGTGGCCTTTATTTTGATGGTAGTTACAGTAATGTGAGTCATTCCACCATGATGGTTTGACTTGAGGGTCTCAATTCCTAGCCTCTTGTACTTGAATAAGTTTTTCATCTAAAAGTTCTTTGAGGACTAATTCCAATGATTGCCCTAATGGCGTGAATTTTCGTTTATTGGATGGTCATTGGAATGATTGGGTTTTTGTTTCTCCATTGTTTTGATTATTCCCTTGATCACTACTTTGTTTGACATTAGAATCATTGTTTTGTTTGTTTGTAGTGGTTGGTGTCAAGGTGAATACTGGTTTGGATGTGTGTGTATCGATTATGGTATCAGTATTCTTATTCTTTTGCCAAAATCTTGGCTTTTCATTGTTGTTGTTAGAGGAATTGCTATTGTTTGAACCTTCAATGAAGTGTTTGATTGTTCCTCTTTTGATTAGAGCCTCTTCGATTTTGAGCCCCTTTTCGATAACTTGTTCAAATGTAGATGGACATTGCAAGTCCAATCTATAATTCATTTCATCCACTAGGTTATCAATGAACATCTCTATCTTCTCCTCTTCAGGAATAGATCTAGGGTATTTAGCAAATAGCCTTCTCCATCATTGGAGAAAGGAAAGAAACTTTTCACCCTTTGCTTGTTTGGTGTTGTAGAGTTCTTTTAGGGTCACCCCGTGTTGGATGTTGAATGAGAAGTGTGTTATGAACCTATTGATCAGTTCTTCAAAAGATTGGATCCTAGGTTCCATTTTAGAGAACCACTCCATGCAAGTGTTTCCTAAGCTTCTTGGAAACAATCATAGTAAGTAAGAGTCCTCATGTGCGAACTCTATGCTCATGGTTCTAAATTCCTGTATGTGATTTATTGGATCGGTTCTTCCATTGTATTTGTTGTATGTCGGGTATTCACAATACCATGGAAATGGTACCATGTTAATGCTTTGGTCAAATGGATAAGGGAAAATATCCTGTAAGGAATATCTTTTTGTTGGCCCTTGTTGGATGTTTTGGAACTGCAGTTGTAATTGTTGGATTTGTCTTGTCAAAGCATCTACTTGATTTGGATTTTCTATAATAGTTGCCTTAGGTGTGGTTGTTTCCTTGAGTTGGTTGACGTCAAAGTCTTTAGGAAGCTTAGCACCTTTGTCAGCTAATAACAAAAGATACTTTTCCATATCTTGCTCTAACATCTTTTCCATAAATTTATGGAAATGAGGGTCTTGTTGAACTTTTTCAATTTCTTCTGCAGTTATTTCTTTCTCTTGTGAATTAGTGAGAGGATCAATGTTGTTGTATTGTCCCTAAGGGTTTTCTTCAACCATGGCTGCTATTCTTTCATTTTCTTCTTGTTGTTGTCTTTGATATGCTGATCGTGTGAAAATAGGCATACAAACTTTTTACTCTAGACTTTGATCTTGGATTTTTGATTTGATAAGTGTCATTTGTAACGAAGTTTTTGATAGAACTATGTTAAAAATCTGATTTAGTTGTGTCTAGTTTTGTGATGAAAGGATGATAAAATCCTTGATAGGGAAATTTTGACACAAAAATCTCAGATTAGTGATGATTGATAAGGACACTTTGCAAGATGTTTCAAGACCTAGGTGTAATAGTAAAGTTTTCTTTTTGTATGATTTTTTTTTTTTAAAGTGTTTCAGACTATGGAAAAATGTTTTGGACTGATAAAAACCTTGTTTTTGATGTTGGCAATCTGACAGACTATCTTACTAACTCTCTATTTTTCTAACTTTTTGGAGTGCTAAAACAGAGCTCTGAGGCGCTAAAACAGAGCTACAACGCGCTAAAACAGAGCTACAACGTGCTAGAACAAAACTTTGATGCGCTACAGAATGTCTCTGGGGTGCTACAAAAAACTATCTTACTCTATGAAATTCACTTGGTCTTGTAGCGTATTGTATGGCCAGTTGTGGGATGTATTCTGGACAAATTTGTTGACTATCATTGTGGTGTTGCCTAAGAGCCCTTCTTTGATAAAATGCTTGTGAATCTAAGGGATCTACAACATAGTCATCCGTATAACCTCTAGAGAAATTGTGATATCTATGAATAAAGGTCCTATGTTGGAGTAGAACCTTTCTGCTTTGATATAAAAATCGTTGCTTTCTCAAGAGTTGTTTGTATGTAAGCGTTTTCTTTGGCTTTCTGATTCATTTGACAAGAGACTTCTTGACAAATTTGGTGGATACCCAATCTTGAATCATAAGAATTTCACAAGTGTTTGATTTGAAGATTTTTGTTTTTTTTTTTCTCTTTTTGTGATGATCTTATCTGAATTTAATGAAGGAAAACACATCAAGCAAGAATAGAATAGTTGATTTAAAATCCTAGAATCTAAACAGATAGTGTATGTTCAAGAACCAAACATGGTTCTTCTTGATTTTCATTGGTTTGATAACAAGATAAGACAATTCAAACAGACTCACTCCTAGAGACAAAAGGTCATCATTTATATACTCGAACGACCCACAGCTTGGAATTGCATTGACTCACACAGCCATGTCACCCCCTAGAGGGCGCCCGTGTTTTTGTCTTTTCTAGGTGCGTACTCAGAGTGACAGAAGTGGATACCGGATCCCCTAAGAAAACAGTCCTTGGAAATTATATGGTGAGTGCTTGAGGGTAGATTCTTCCCCGCCCCTGCACCGCCGAGTATTACAATGTTCGGGAACTAACAAGCATGCTTCTATTTCTAGGTTCTTAGATAGAGTTTCCGTTCAAAGTGGAAAATGGATAAAATCCCTCTCGAGACCTCCCAATCTTTAGAATAAAGATTTTGGGGATGGTTATCCTGCACACTTCCGTTGAAAGAGGGTTTCCCCAAATTCACATAAATTTTAAAGTGGGTTGGAATGCCATGGCTTTTGGCTATCCCCACTCAGGTTGTTCCCGTAGGGTGAGTAATTTTTCCCACTATGGCAGGCCTGTCTAAAGGTTTTATCAAAGCTTGAAAATACATAAAGTAAAAGGTGAGTCTGGTATTCTGATGCACCCAATTAAGGGGAGAGCATAAACCTATCACCAAAGACAAAGCAACAAATTTGTTTAATTTTAAAACCCAAAAGACAATTTGCTAAACTATATGAAGATATTGCTCCATAGAAAACATGGTGTCCATTTTTAATCCAATAGCAGCAAATGTGAAGTGTCTATCCTACAATTGATAAATTTTATCCGTTTCTATCCTAGGATTGATAAATTTAAACCATTTCTATCCTAGGACTGATAAATTTTAATCAAAAGGATCAAAAGATGACTTTCTGGCCATGGATGCGTTGGATCCATAAAATCAATTACACAGTGCAAAATAAATTTTTCTGTGCACTAAAACAGAAAGCTAACGTGCTATGAAATTTACCTGTCACATTGTAGAATTTATGTGGCATTCTATAGAATCTATCAGAAGCTCTGGAGAATCAGGCTGACGCGCTAAATCAAAATTTTGGTATGAGCAAACTGTTGTGACAGTCTCCTATTGATGCGCTAAAACTAATGTTGATGTGCTAAATCTTTCAAATGAGAAAAACAATCTAAAATTCATCTACACTTCTAAATAAGACATTGTATCAAGATTCAAGAGATTTAAACTTAATTAAAATGTAGGAACCTTCAGAAATCTATCCTATTGCTCTCTAACTTTAAAGATTTTCTCTAATCTACTTTGCTCTCAGATTTAAGTAAGCTAATAGATTGTTGAAATGACACTTAAAGCATGACAATTGAGCTAATTATATTTCTATATGCAACTAAGATGATTCTACTGTAATTGCAGCCATAACTGTAAAACTATGAATGCTAAATTCTTCTATTTGCTTGATAAATGATCCCAATTGCTGATTTATTGAATGCTTGATTGCTTGAATGCCTGGAAAACCTGCAGAGTAAGATAGCACAAATTAGGATCCCTTCCCTGTATCCAAAAACCTATATTTATAGATTTCACGGCACACATTTGTGAAGGGGCACAGGATAAAAGGCTGGGATTTCCTCTGAGGAATTGTGTGGTGAGAGATGGAAACTCTTGAGATTTCCATGGGGATTGTTCCTCCCCACAAAAACATCAAGCCAGAGAATAGGAGAAGATTTTTCTGTGACAGCCTTTCACGACCATTCCCGTAAATGCACAGGAGTTGGTTGTTGAAATATTTAATAAAACTGAATAGTTTTATTTTATTGTTGAGATTTGATGAGGTGGAGGTTTTGAGAATATTTTAAATATTTTTATTTAATTTATTCAAAATATGAGAGAAATGAGATATTAATTTAAACAAATAAACTGTAGTAGCTTATTTATTAAATTAAATATGGAATGATTAATTAATTTAAACAAAGTATGTAATCTTCATTTAATTAATTAAAGTAGAATAATATATTTAAAATAGAAAATAGGAGAAATTGATGATAACAATAATCAAATAAAACAAAGTATTTAATTTTGCCTATTTAATTAAAATTAGAATAATAGAAGAAATTAGAAGAAATAAAAATGAACTATATAAATAAATAATTTTTATTTATTTAATAGTAGAGAAATAATAGATTAATTAATCAAATAAATGTATTTAATTAATTAGACCATTTTAGGTGTATATACATGTGACACTCATAGATTTAGTAAAATAAGGCACACTCCTATATCTAGTTCCCTTGCTAGTGCTGACAGTCTATCAGAAATAAATCTCAACCCCAACACTATGGAAGAAGGTATAGAGTCTTTAACAAAGCTTAAATTACTATACAAAAATCTGGCACATGAAAAAGGTTCTTGGGAAGAAGGAAAAGCTACTTGGCTAGATATCCTAAAGAATCTCAAGGGATCTTCATATTCAGGTTAATTTGTTCTTATCTTTTTGATCAATTATCCTTTTTGTTGATGAATACATGCACATATATCCAAGGGAAATATTTTGGACCCCTACATGACCTTTGCCATTGATGTCAAAAGGGGGAGAGATAGATAGTGAGGAGAAAAACATTTTTGGATATCTTTTTGGAAAGTCAAGGTTAATATTGAAAGGGGGAGTTGAGGTTAGGAAGAAATGGTTTTGTTTCAAGATCTGAAAAATGTTTTTGATATGCATGTTTCCATCAATGACAAAGGGGGAGATTGTTGGAATTTTGGATGTCTATCATCATTGATGTAGCCTGACAACATGAGCATGAAGTGTACATACATAGGATGATTCGGCTAACCCAATGTTGTCATTGATGTCAACATTGTGGGGAATCATTTTTGGTGTTACTTGTATAGTACTAACTATACCAGAAGCTGATCTATTAGAGGTTTGGTTAAGTGATCTCTACTGATGGTGTTCTGGTCTAGTGTGTTGGTTTTTGGGTCTGTACTTCACCACAAGAAGAGATGTAACTATGCACTCTTAATCATATCATTATGACCGATTCATACAACTATATTCAAGATCTTGAGAAGTTTTATGATGTTTACTGGAAGTTAAAAATGGTAGAGTTCAACTCTATATATTGTAGTCATATCTCTATTTAATATACTAGCATGGGAGATTCTGCATTTTCTTGAGAAGGTTGTTTTGATGCTATGATTCTAAAGGTAGCCTCTCTAATGTTGGTGAAAATAGAAACTGAAGAAATATCGAATATGAAAGGTGTTTATTTTTTAGAAGCATGTGTATGATTGGAATTTTTATGATTAGGTCCTATTCTTGGCCGACCTAATGCATGATACATGGTGAGAAGATTAATTATACCTTGCAGATGTTATTTAGATCTATTTTAGATCCATGTCGACTTTAAATTGAGTATTACACATTCTGATTGAGCGAAAAGATGATTTTAAATCTTGTATGGTGTTGATAAGAGCTATTTTGGATTATTTTGTTTACATCTAATTAGTCCAACCTAATTGATGTGTGTGATGTATTTGGGTATATATATGAGATATTTTGGAATTGTAAAGAGGAAGGAGAATAGATAAGAGGGAAGTGAAAGTGCGAGCATAATGACATATTAGATGCGAGTGGTGTTGTATGATGTGAACATATGAATTTAGTGGTAGAAGTTTAGAATCAGAGCAGAGTTGTGTGACTGTTAAGTAGAGCAGTGCTTCATATTTAGAGCTTCAAAGGAACTAAAATACAACACAAGGAAGGTACACTTTGTATTAGTTCATACTTTGGCAATGAGCCACCAATTTTGTATTGTACTTAACATTGGATGTGAGCCTTTTAAGGATAGTGTGTCTTGGTAGTGAGCCCTTGTAATATACTATATTTGGATATAATATATTGTGAGCTAATCCTCACCGTGGTTTTTCCCATTTTGGGTTTTCCATGTAAAAATATTGGTGTTCATGTGTTTTTTGGATTTGTGGATGATTCATGCTTTCATTTCTTATTTAAGTTAATATGGTTTGGTGATTGAATTTCCTGTGTTCATAAAGTTATAGAATATTGATTCACCCCCCTCAATATTTTTGAATGTTCAACAATACTCACAACATTTCCTCAATATCTCAACTACACATGCACAACCTACAAAAACCTGTTTTCATCATGTAACAATTTCCTTAACACATAAATGACAATACCAATCTATAGAAATCCTATTGACATCAATGACAACACCTTCATACTTGCAACAATCTCCCCTTTGTCATTAATAACAACACATGATGTGAAAAACCATCAAAGAAAACAAAACAACTCTAAACACACTTTTTTTTCTCCCCCTAAGTGATTTGACAATATACACAACTTTCTTCACTGATACCTTACACTTTTTCACATGATACTTTCTCTCGCTTTGACATCAATGACAAAGGATAAAAGTTTTTCATTATTCTCCCTCTTTGACACTAAGCCAACATACCTACTCTGAATACTCCCCCTTAAGAGTATACCTAGTCAAATTAGCGAGTCATTGACAACACATGACACTACCTACTCCCCATAAGAGGTAGCCACCAACATCAATCCAGAACAAGAGATAGATCCATAGATCCACTGGACTGATGCATCTCTATATGCATCTAGTTCAATGAAGGAGGGGTAATAATCCCCAACCTCTCCCGAAGATACTCAAAATTTTCCTTAGGAAGAGCCTTAGTAAATATGTTAGCAATCTGATCCTTTGTGGGTACATACTCAAGTTTCACCTCATTCTCCATAACCTTCTCTCCCAGAAAGTGATACCTAATTGATATATGCTTTGTCCTTGAATGCATCACTTGATTCTTTAAAATGTTAATTTCACTTCTATTGTCACAAAAGATAGAAATAGCCTCATCATATACAACTTTGATATCCTTCAATGTCCGTCTCATCCACAACACCTGTGTACAACATGATGTTGCTGCAATATGTACTTATCTTCTACAGTAGACAAAGAAACTAAATCCTGCTTCTTACTCAACCATGACACCAATCTACATCCAAGAAAGAATGCACCACAACTTGTGTACTATTCCTTTCATCAATGCAACCGGCCCAATCTGCATCTGTATAAGCACTTAATGTGAAATCATTATCCTTAGAATACCATAAGCCATAATCTAAAGTGCCTCTTAAATATCTAAATATCCTCTTTATTGTTGAGAATGTGTGTCTCAAACTCACTGGTGAAACCCTGGTCTTGTTGCTCAGACTTCTAAAAGTGTTGGATTCTACTTGTACAGTTGTACCACTAGGTGTTTGTAAGAGAGGAGTGGTAGTGCGGTATACCACCATACCACGAGAGCTTTCTAGTTGAGGTGCAGTGGATACTACCATACCGTGGGTGTCTTTACACTAGGCTGCGGTGGCATGGTTACCGCCATACTGTAGGAGCTCGTTGGATGGTTAGCGGTGGTGAGGTTACTACCATACCACAAGAGTTCGCCAGATGGCTAGTGGTAGTGCAGTGATACCACCATACCGCGGGGGTCTCTTGGATGGCTAGTAGTAGAGTAGTGGATACCACCATACCGCGAGAGTCTTCAAGTTGAGACACGGTAGTATGGTTATTGCTATACCATGGGTGTCTTCAACCTGTCAGGCGGTAGTGCGATGCATACTGCCAGACCACGGAAGCCTCTCACATGTCTAGCAGTAGCACATGATACCTCCATACCTCAAGGGTCTTTTGGTTGTCGAGCGGTAGTGAGATGGATGGTGGAGACCACAAGGAACGACCAACAATTTGGTGCGATAGTCAAATGCGATGGACGAGTGATGTGTCGACATGTGGCACAATTTCATTTGTTGATTTTGCATTGCTGTTGTAAATCAACAATCATTGGTCGAAAGCTATATTTTCTATAAGCAATATATTTGCATTAAATGCATATTCTGACTTGGGGGTTGATAAAGTGCAAATGTAATATTCTTTGTAACCGAAATCTAATGTTAGGCAGCCTGATCTGTGTTGCATGGTGGTGTGCGTAACCCAAGATGGAGGAAGCTTGTCGGTGAAGGAACAAAAATTAAATAAAACCCTAATGGTTGTTGGTTGAGATGAGTGAGAGAAAAGAATGTGAAGGCTGGGCTGGCTGTGAGGCTGGTTGGTGAGGCCAAGAGGCTGATTAGAGGAGATGGATCTGCACTGTATGTTGTGTGAGAGTATTTTAATAGTGCGAGGATCCTGATGTATTATGATGTCATATATTTCTCCAAGATGATCAAGATGTAACTCTATAAAGGCTTAGAGCCTAATATTATATTTGTAACTATTTTTGTTGCATGAATAATACAATGGCGATCTGGGCTTTTGGAGTGTGGGGTTTTTTACCTGAAAGGGTTTTCCCCACGTAAATTTGTGTGTTCATTTATTTGTCTTTCATGTTGGTTGGTTCTGTAATTTGAATCGGTGCATAAGTGTTGAATCTGGTTAAGTTTTCATGTGTTTTTCTCAGAAGAGTTAATGAGGGAATTCAATTGTGCCAGTTTTCGCTTTATGGCATAGTAGTATGTGTCTTTGAGGAAATTTACTGGAATTAAAATCATCGAAAGCACTGCAGTTATTAGATGTTCCATTCTAAGATGACCCATTTTTCCCTACAAGTGGTATCAGAGCCTTCTTCTGGTTGCTGGTTCTGGGTATTTCAACTGTGAAGATTTCTTAGCCTGGCAAGCTTGAAGAAATCTGGAGGAATCGGTTGATAATTGACCCTTTGGTGAGTAAAATTTCTTGAACTTTTGAGACAACACACAACGTGAAAGACATTGAAGATGGAGAAATTGGAGTTGATCATATTGTAATGATGTGGTCTGAGGCTCCTGGTTGGCAGCGAATGGTCTTGATGCAAGGGGTGTGAGTTTATGCTTATAGTTGTGTTGCAACAGAGTGTGGTTCATACTGGGTTTTTGTGTGAGGGGATCCCTGATGGTATGGAAATGCTTGGGTTTTTTTTCAACCATGGAATATTGTGCTTGTGTTGGGTGCTTTGACTTGGCATTGAAGGCATTGTTCTCTATTACCCTGATTGCATAAAGGCTATGAAGTTGATCTCTGGGTGGTCTAAAAACTTATGAATAGCTTGGCTCTCTCGTATGCATGTGCATGTTGATGGTTATGTAATTGGTCTGGGATAGGCTTGGAGTTCCTATACTACTTGTTCCTTTTAAGGATGCCTTGTACTTGCATGGCTCAGATTCATGTTCTTTGGTTCTGAGGGTTTTATAGATTTTTGTTTAAAAAATCTATGGTTATGCATATTCATGTTATTCCATTGCTCTGGTTAACTGTGAAGGTTGTGTACAAAATTTTGAGTCATCTAGATGTGCAGTGGATATGGGTGTGCATGGGTGTTTTGTAAACATAGTGGTTTTGCAGGTTTTGCACAGTCAAGAAAAACTTGTGTTTTTTTGTGGAGCTGCTGGTAAAAACTATTTTCTAGACCCTGGCAGTTTGGGGCGTTGCTGGATGAAATAGTTGTAGTTCTACATGTAATTGTTGCTTGCTAGTTTCCTAGAATATGGTGCTTGAGTTGTGGACATGATTGGAAAATCGGATTTGGTTTTGATCTGGTGTTTGAGTCAATTTATCTACATTGTTTCTCTCTTTGAAATATCAGTTTTGCATTTTCCATTGCGATGATGGGTTTGCATGTTTCATTGTTTAGATCTACAAGTTATGTAGTTGTATGGATTGATCACCCAGTCAATTGCAGTGGGATAACTTGGAAGTGGACTGTCTATATCCACAAGATTTTTTTTTCTAAAAAATGTTGATTTCATTAGTTGACCTTGTATGTGGTCACTTGTGCATTGGTGTGGTTGCTTCTAGATGAGAGGAAGGATGGCGTTGAGTACCTGAATAGTCAATTATGGGAACCTATAGCATGTGTATCATGATATCATGGAGAGCTTGATACATGTTTAAGTGTAAGCTTTTGACAATGATGGTGTGGTCTACATGATTTGGAGATTGTGGTGCTAGTTGGCACTGTTGTCAGATGGACATGTTGTCGATTGTACCTGGATATTTTTTAGATCAGCAGATGTTTGGTCCTGATGCTTGGAAAGCTTGAATGTCACGTTTCAGTGGGAGCTTTAGTAGTGACTGTGGGTTCATCACTTGGTGGTGAATGATCTTCTTTAGTGTTGCATATGTTACTAGGAGGGACTCTTAGATCCTGTTGCTGCAGAAGGGTTCTTTTGCATGGACACGATTTGAGGATGTGCAACATCTTGGAACGATGGAGGATTCTTGGAGTCTGTGGGTTGAGGTGTTGGTGGTGCTTGATAGGTGATATTGGTTTTGAGTTTGTTTGCTTTATGTCATGGTATACTCTTACTTATACACTAGAGTTTTGACATTTTGCATTGCACTTGAGACCATGGTATGTCATGATGTCATGATATGTTCCTAATTTAGATGATTGGAGCTTTGAAAATGGTCTGGTAATTCTTTGTGTATTGGGTGCCTTGATCATTTGTCTGATACTTCATGATAGTGCAGTAATGCATTTGGAGTTTAGCATGAGATGATTGGTTGCAAGTGTTCATGGATACATGGAGAATAAGGTGAGGCTGAAATTCTTTTGAGAAAGGTGTTGATTACAGTTGAAAGTCCAAGTAGCCTTCACCTTGGTTGGATGTGAATTCAACAGAGACCAATGAGGAGGTTTCTCTTGGAGAAGTCATGATGACTTAGTTATCCTAGAGGAGCATTCTTTTTCCCCACTCTTGGTTTGCTCGACAGTGAAGTCTAATTTGAGAGGTATTTGCCCATTGTATCTTTCAAATTTGTCTTATACTTCCTTTCATGATATGGATCTTGAATTTTTTCTTAAATGATTTTGAAGGATTCATAGTGGAAGATGTATAGCATGGTTTATCTCCTTGAGATTTTATGTGATATCATTTTATGATGAGAACAGGTGGAAGATAGTTATATGGGCTTATTTCCTGAGATGGGAAATGTAGTAGTTTGATCTTCTTTGAGAGGCTTACATCCATGTTGATTACATGTTACATATGTTAAGTTTGATCTTGTGATTAAATGGTTGGGTGTTGTTATGGTTTTTCTTTTGGGATGTGAAGGAGATCATACTTGACACAGTTGGCTTTTAAAGGTGTATGTAGGAGGATGTTCTATAGGTATATGTTGTGCAGTGTTTCTCTCTTCAGTCTTGGTTGTCTTCCTAGAAGTTTGACTTCATTTCACATTGGTTTGAGGTTTGGTTGGAGCTGTAGTGATCACTAGCTTGCGGTCATGTGTTTTCACTTATGTTCTTAGGTGATAACTTGAAGGTTCTTTATCTCTTTCCTGTGTTGGGTGTGAAGAACTTGGAAGAGCTCTAGAAGACTGTTGAGAGAAATGATTCTTGTAGCAGTTGGTTGTAGGTTTTGCATATCATTGTGGATAATTTATTGGTACTACATGGTTACATTTTCTATGTGCTGTTATTGGTAGACTTGGTATGCCTTGATCTTTTTAGATTCATTACCCATGTAGTGGGAGTTCCTGGATGTGCTTTGTCTTCTTTGACTGGTTGGCACATGGAGATTGTATTTGTTGTTGAATGGGTTGGTTGTGGAGTGGTGTGAGTTTTCTGATGTTGATACCTTGGAGGTATGTGTGATTGGATGGATTATCACTTGATGTGGGTGCTATTTTCAATCACATGGGTTAATCAGTTGGATGGGAGTAGTTAGTTCTCTCATTGCTATTCTAGCTAATGTTCTATCTTGTTTCTAGAGAATGACTTCA
>VDFB02082225.1:0-14472 GCA_007258455.2 Sequoia sempervirens
TTAGCTC
This sequence comes from Sequoia sempervirens, assembly GCA_007258455.2. Classification (NCBI taxonomy): domain Eukaryota; kingdom Viridiplantae; phylum Streptophyta; class Pinopsida; order Cupressales; family Cupressaceae; genus Sequoia; species Sequoia sempervirens. The sequence goes on from VDFB02082225.1 coordinate 8, forward strand.
TTCCTTCACAATTAGCTTAGGCCAATGATGATTCTCCATATTCTGGACCTTCTTTAGGTAGCTTAATAATTGGATCATCACTGAGGCTTCCAATGGAAAAGTACCGGTCTCGACTAATAAAATCTTATATGGCACTGCAGTCTTGAGCTTGAGGCTACTTATAATTAGATGTTTTTGTATTCTTTCCACTTGTCTCCATTTCTGACCTGACATGTTGCTGCCCCAAATTTCACACCCATAGAGAATCACCAGAGTGACAAGTAGACCAAAAAGTGTTCTTTTAGTTTTCCAATCCCATAATTTTGTATTTCTACATATATTTTGCAAAGAGTATAGTGATTTCCAACCTCCTTGAATTCATTTTTCTCTACATGTTTCCTAGCTGAGTTTGTTGTGAAAATCAAGCCCAAGGTATTTGTACTCGTCCACTATTTCCAACGGTCTACCTTCGAAGAGAAAGTCAATTTGCTATTTTTTTCTTCGCAGTGAGAAGATCATTATTTTGGTTTTGCTAGTGTTCACTTGCATCCCGACCTCTTGACAAAACATTTCAAGAGCCTTCAAATGTTTTCTCAAATCATGCGCAGTTTTAGCAATTAAAATGAGATAATCAACATATAAGAGTAATTTTATTACAAAGTTGGCCAAATGAATGCCTTCCCCACCAACCTTGTCTATCCATTCTTCCAGCTTATCGATGTAAAGCCCAAATAAAGTTGGGAAAGCGGGCAACCTTGCTTGACACCAATGTCACTGCAAAGCATTCTGACATACCATCATTAGTTCTAATTTTAGCTCTGACCTACTCGTACAACCTATGAACAACTGCCCTAAGCTCAAGAGGAACTCCCAAATCCTCCATTCTCTTCCATAACTTACCTTGCAGAACCGTGTCAGAGGCTTTTTCAAAGTCTACAAAGCATCAATAAGCTTCATTGCCTTGAATGTCCCATATTTTTTCAATCAAGAATCTAAGGGTAACTCCATGATCAATAGTGGAGTGTTTGGGCCTAAATATAGCTTGCCTCTCTGCTCTTTTTCCCTCTTTTTCAACCCAACTACTAATCTTGCGCTCAATCATGCTTCCAAAAAAAAATTTAAGAAGAGGATTAATCATAATAGTGTGGTAGTTTGATGGGTTATTTATGTCACCACTTTTGTCCAAGGGGATAACAACACTAGTGGTTCATCCTTCTAGGAAGCCTTCTTGAATAACCCTATCAAAAATGCACCTAATACAAGGTGCAAGGACCTTGATACCCCAATTTAAATGTTTTGCCTCCAGTCCATCAATATCTTGTGCTTTCCCTCCTGCCAACCTTCTTATGCCTTGACTAATATCTTCAATGGTCAAGAGTTCAGTGGTTGCATTGATTATAGGAGGTCTATGTTTATCCCGAAAGGAGGACAAGAGGAGTAAAGGTGCATTGGTGAGGAGTGGGCATGGCTAAATCATGTAATTAATAAAGGATGGAACCCCCTTCTTTCCCCCATACTTTCATCCATATGTCCACGTGAAGGAGGTAAGTGTAGTCACGCCATGGGAATGGCATGGGAAGGATGATTGACCCACAACCCACCACAAATGCAATATTTTGGGTAATTGTGGGTATGCATATTTCTAAGGTAGAAGGGTGATAGGAGTGCAGAGCATGGAAAAAGATAGTAGGATATGTGCATAAAATATAGAGGGGTGAGTGTTGAAGCCTGGATTGTATGATTTCAAGTTTAGTTTTTTGTTTCCAATGAATATGATTAAGGGCTAAGAGAAAGGAATGATGGAAGGGGAGAAAAATGCAGAGAGAAGCAAGATGTAGGGACATTTTGAGCAAAGAGAGAGATGTTTGGGTAGATTGGAGAAGAGACGTCTGCATAGAGGAAAGATGGGTAAAATGGAAGAATCGAAAGTGAGCTTAGTGAGGCATGGAACAAATGTGTTGAAAAGGCAATAGAAACTTCAAAGAAAATGTGATTGGCAGCTCTAAAGTTGACTTCCATAATCGATGGAAGCACTTTCCATGTCTGTGAGGAAATGGGATACAATTGATTTTAGAGAGAGCAAGGTATGGACATCCATCGAAGCATAAAAAAAAAACCATGGGAAGAAGTCAGGTCATGAGGAGATTAAGAGCACCAAGTTATGAATTCAGGTAACTCGATGTAGAAGAGAAATTGCGCAGGTAATTAAATAATCCCTAAATTCTTCTAATAACCTTCAAAGATTATTGCCTTCTACTTTTGTTTGGAGTACCTAAATATGTTTTATTCATACATTGCTCTTTGTCATACATTGTTTAGTAAAACTAAAATGCCCTTGATACTCAGTCCTAAAACATCATGAGATAGTGTGACCTTGTTTGTTCTCTCTGTTGACCATATAGATAAACTAATTTCACAATGGCAAGATGAATTCACTTGTTCATTCCTAGACTGGTAGATGGCACATTTAATTGAATCAAAAATTTGTGTCCATTGTTTCTGTGAATTTTCTACTACCCTGAAGGTGCTATTAATCGGTTTGTTATTCCTATTGCTTATGTACAACAAATTAAACCCTTAGCTGAAAAGAATGAATAAAAACAAAATAGCACCATTCACCAATCTTAATTTGCAGCAGAATATGAAAGAAATAAAAAAACACAAATAACACAACACATATCATTTTTGGACAAACGTCCCTGGGAAAACCCCAATCTAGGGAAAACTAGTTTGATAACTTTATTATCAAATCTGCAATTGAGAATGATTACAATAGTTTTCCTAATACTGCCAATTCAGGCAACTCTTCATCTGCCACTATTTGAACCTCCCTCTGGAACTCAGAAGTTGGAAGCTTTACTTCTCAATTACTGTTGTAAAACTTTTCTAGTGTCATCCCCTAAAGACTCAATCGATTCGTATTAGAAAAGAAGAAGAATCTAGAATCCTCGACTCCCTTTTATAATCTCTCATTCAGAAGTGAATGGACATGAATAGAAGTTGAAGAGATCCAATCGGTGGCTAAGACTAACTAGAAGACTTCCACAATCTTCCAAAGGAAAAATGATTGACGTTCTGCATTCCTCTGTGTTCCCAGCCTTAATGACACCGTTTAAGACTAGAACACTTGTCTGAGCTACTATGTTTAACAGTTTCTTCAAATGGTCCTGAAAATATGTCAAAAACTTGGTGTCTATGTTTGATGTTCTACTCTTGAATTCTTTGTTACCCTTAGTGTAGGGTAGAAATGTGTTGATTTAGAATCCTATGAACAACAATATACATGAATCAAATTTATTTAGTATCCTGAATAATTTGAGAAAATCAGGTTCTAATCAAAACATAGCGAACATGCTAGATGCATTCTTTTTTTAATAAAAGAGGGTAGAGAGGAAATCAAGAATATAATATATATATATGTATACACACAATTTCTGCTCTCTTCATTCGAAATTCATTGAAAAGGTACTTAGTCAATAATGAGGCTATTAGGAAAGGTGAAATATGTTATTAGGATGTTAGTGAAGTAAAGTTTTATTTTATGGTCATTTTTGGGAGTTAGCTCAAATAAAACCTTATATGGCTTGCATAAGATTATAGCTTTTGGATGTGGTGATTGGGATTGCAACAATGTAACTTCATATTTATGTATCTCCTCTGGCATAGTGTCTTGGTCCCCTAATAAGTATGATTTGTGCAAATCAAGAGAATTTATTGTCGATCATTCAACCTAACCCTTTTATCATGAAGATGAACTTCTCCGATATTTTCCGAATAAGTTATTAATCAAGAACACCCTATAATCAAGGTTTGATTATCTGAATAACTTTATGATGGGAAATAAAATGGAAAAGAGTTCTAGGTCCAACCTTTAACCATAAGATAACCTAGTAATATGAACCAATAATAATATACAATTAATATGAGACTTGGCTCATAGTTGTGTAATATTATAGATAATGGTGATACCATTGAATGGTACTATAACTACGATTTACTATTTACATATCAGGTTAATGTTGAAACTCGATACCTTAATAATTCATTGATATCATGATAAATGTATTGTAATGACTACATGATGTCTATCAACCTCTTTAATATGAGAACTTTGATATTGAAATTATCATTCTATCTATAATGAAGCATAATACAAATCGTATACCAAATGGAAGGAAACAATCATTAATTTGAGGATGTTGACAAGATTGAATTATGAGATAAATCTTATGTAGCATCTCTTGATACCCTACTGATGACCATTAAGGTCAGGTTTAGTTTAAATGGAATGTATGAATAGCTATCTAGTTCGAGAACCAAGCTATTATAGGAATAAGGAGTTACACCATAAGGTAAATGAAACCCGAAGGCTAAGAATATTATTATTACTAGCAATATGGAGTGTATATCTATATACATGAAGATATTTTGAGTGTAGTGTTGCCAATGGTTCCAGGTATGACCCAAACATTGACTATGCTTAATACAAGTTTGTTATTAATGACCTATTTCTTTCAAAGTTCGAAAGGATTTAATGAGGCCTTGATGTATGACATGCCTCATCTAAGAGGATGTCATAAATGATATTGGATCTATAGATCTATATTAAGGTGGACCTCACATGGACCCCTAACAAAACTTCTTGTGTTATGGATGCATGATAACAATATTCGACTACTACTTTTAAGGACGTGTATACTTTATTAATGTCCTATCCTTAGATGGAATTCAGATTGCCCAACAACCTTACATACCTAGTTATGGTTGGGTCTGCATGTTTGAGGAGATATATCCGAGACAACAATAATCTTGATAAAACCTAGTCCACTTGTATACTTGAGTAAGATAATCTTAAGATGAACAAAACACCGAGCTGTTTGGAAAGAAAATTAGTATTAGTGCTAATGCTTAATTAACTCCCTTGGGTGGGAAAATATAGCACCCTTATTTATTATTTTGCATGAGGGATTTTTTGTGTTAAAATTCCAAATGAAGGCTCGTTGAGAGAAACCTTGTGCTTAGAGAACTACGTGTGACTTTGACCTATTTGGAAGCGAGAATGTAGGCGGTCCTTGGGAAAAGGATGCCCTTGTGACTTCAAGTCCATAGGGGGAGGGTTTAGGGGGGAAACTCCAAGGGTTGGGGTTGTTCCTAATTGATTTGACCTTCTCTCTTTAATAGGCTTTGGTTGATGCGGAATGGGTACCAAATGAGTTTGAGCAAGTTAATGTAATCTAATATTGTGTATTTAACACATAATATGCTTATGTTTAGTAGGCAAAGATTGACTACCAAGTATAATTAGTAATTGAATATATATATATATATAAGTTTGGCAAAGTCCATCTCATGTTGATTCCATATAACTTTGTGTTGTGAAAATCAACTCCATATCTAGAGGTCCTTATGTATAGGCCCATGTATTTGTTGAATGTGATTGTGATTCATGTTGTGTATGACCTACCCAAGAGTGAACCTTTGAGATATTTGAGCAACTAGATAGGCAGTCATTGAACCGTGCCAATAATCGATGTCTAGGCTACTGCTAGGGATTAGTCAACATTCACCTAGTTCACAGAGGTGAAGGTATCAGGCTACCTTGGTTATGATACAGTCATAGTGGTTGCATAGGTAGGGACCCATCCGTGCAGGTAACGGTAATCCAGAGCTAACCGCATATTGATAGGGTTCACTGGCTTTCATTGGTATGCCTGGAAGTATCGATGCCACATGTTACCCAAGATTGTGAAGAAGATAGTTGACAATATCACTAAGGTCACAAGGTGATATATGTCGGGAGCTACTTCTTCCTAGATGGACAAACTTGTCACCGGTAGTCTATAGGCAATTGAAGTCAGAATCCACCGGATTTGGTAGGTTCACTACTTGGGGAAACCCTTGGGACGGTGGAGGGACCCGTGGTGTAGTATGGGATGCAATGAATCCCCTCTCAATTGTCAAACCATATACTTAGCCTTGTGGGGTTGAGGACGGACCCACGTGTAGTATGGGATGCACCAAATCCTCTTCCCATTTGTCCAATGGTGCGGAAGACTGGTGGAAAGAGTGGATCCATGCTATAGTGCGCAATGCACCGATATTATTTCTATCTGGGATGCATTATGGACATATGTTAGCCATTATGATGTGTTAGCAAGTGTGTTGTGTTAGCCAACTAGTGTGGATGTGATGTATGTTGGGGCTCGTCACTATGTACTTTTGATGTATGTTGGAGCTCGTTATTGTGTATTTGTAATGTATGGTTAGAGCTTGTCACTGTGTATTTGTGATATATGTTGGAGCCAATCACTAATATAATTGTGATGTGTATGATACAATCATTGTTGTACTTGCGATATACATATGAACTGATCACCACTCTACTCGTGATCTATGTATGATCCAACCTCTATTGCACTTGGGATTTGTGTATGATCTTGACACTATTGCACTTGGGATCTGTGTATGATCCAATTGCGGTTGCACTTGGGATCTATGTATGATCCTGACACTATTGTACTCGTGATGTGTATGAGCAAATCAACTTATGTATATGGAGGTATGCTCATGATAGCCATTATGTGAATATTGTGAATGTTTGCACACTAATGTTTGGTATGGACCCAACACTTGATGGCAAGGTATTAGCATTATATTATAATTGAGTAGGTTAATAGCTTACATGTAATAAATTATTAGTTATGGGCTAAAGGTGAGATAATAAATCTCATACAAAAGGTGAGATTGAACTCCCTCTGTCATTGTGGGGGAGAACTACGAAGCCTCTGATTTCCCATGAGGGGATACGTAGGTAGGGTCATCACAAACCCTCGAGGCCTAGGTTGTAGGTCTAGGAATGACCCTAGTTGTATGAGCTTAACACCTTTGAGTGTAAGAATATAAGTATGATGTTGATTGTTGTTACCGTGGTGAATGTTAATGTTGAGTTATTGAAATTAACACTTCTAATCTTTATGGAAAATGCTTGGTTGGTTAAGTTGGTAGTTGTGGTGAATTTGTTGCTAATTGAAAAAAAAGTTGTAGTGCCCAAGGGGTGGATTTTACATGATTGTGTATGATTGTTATAGATTAGATGCATGGTCGACACAACTCACACACTCCAAATTTTCTACAAGGAGTTGCTTTTTTTCTAATAATAATCAAATCATTTGGTCTGTAATGCAATTAATTTACTCAACTTTTTGGGCTTTTTGTCATGGCAAATAACAATAATTTTAATACTAATAAAGAAAATGATAAAAATCAACTAAAATTGAAAATAAACAAAATGGAGTGTAAAAAAAAGGTCGAAGCATTTATCAACCTTCCATTTTGGAAATAGTGAAACTTGAATGCAGCAAATACCACAGAAGGAGACAGAGTAAAGGCAAGGGCATGCACACTTGAACAAAAAAAAGTGGGGGTTCGTTTACCACACCATTATTGAGGATGGTGTCGCCCTCTCCTCATTCATCGCGTTTGCAGGAAAGAACTGAATAATGGCAAGCAGTGAGGAAGGAATTAAGGCAGTTTCATGCTATTTAAAAAGATGAACTTTCACAGGACAAAGGAGGAAGGAAGGAATTAAGGCAGGAGGAAGAAATGGGAAGAAGCCAGGATGTGAGAGCATAGGTTCAGAGAAGATTAAGAGCAAGTTAACGCCACTAAGGAAGCCAAAAGCAGGGAACTTTATGGCCAAAAGGGTATCTGTCCTGTATTTTACACTGTTAAAAAGTGTGATTTTCTTTCATATTCTAAACAGCTAATCGTTGCACGCCTTAGCTGGTTGTGGGATGTATGGGTATAGACTTTTGAATTAGTAGTCAGAAGGGTTAAAAAATAAGAAAGGGAGATTCTAAATGTCGAGAATCTAAAACCACCTATTCTCCCCTTTCCTTGCATTCCTCGTCCATTGCTCTGAGATATTCCCTTCGTTTAGATTTTTTTGTGACCATGGCGGTTTTATGTCAAACTCGTGGGTATAGTTTAAAATTAACCAATTATTGTACTAATGCTCGAAACCACCATCAGTCTGATAAAATTTGAATCATTATTTGATCTTATCTTGCAGCCTTTATTGACTTGGATTCCTTGGTTCCGCTAGAATTCGCCTATACATATGTTGTTGTAATGTTGGCATGTTTGAGCAAACCAGCTATGATGATGAGGTGCTGTAAATAGAAAAGTTAGACTAGGCAGTGAGTTGTTTGACAAAATGCCTTAAGGAATTGCAGGCTGTTGAGTTATCCAGGCGTCATTTCCTTGAGCTGCAACCTTAACAACATTGTGCATAGAATTTAACAATGAAGAGTCTCTGTCTAAATTCTTTTTGTGATAAATTCAATTCATGATTTTCTTTAGTACAGCCTGTACTGTGTGAACCTGTTGTCTTATTAAAATTTACTCCAATTTATGTCCATTATCTTTGACAAAAAAAATCTATGAAAACAATTAATATAAGTGAGTCGTGTAATGGGCTGTAATTTTAAATGTTTTCTAATCGCCTAATGTTGGGCATCTTAGTCTTTATACAGTGGTACCCAGTGTTGTTTTAAACCTCTAGTTACTCTTAAATGTTAGAAATGGCTTACCTCTAATTACTACAAGGTATAGATGTGGCTGGGTATGTTGTGTCTCTGTATGGACCGATTCCAAATCCAAGGAAACTAAACCCCTAGCAGCATGTCAACGTGTTTTTCATAATGGAAATATGGCTTGAATCCATTAATTCTTGAAGGGTGGGTGCAAACTATGAGTCGAATGACTTGCTCTTTCTGAAATTGCTTCTTGCATTGGTCAGTGTAGCATTATAGAAATGGTTATATCCCCACTAAAGTGGGGGCAGATAGAGCTTGGTAGACAATTATGCTACATATACACCTAGGTAGTTATAAACCAACTTAGAGTCTACTTAGCAATAAAGTTGTAACATCTTGTTAATAGATGGAAATATAGTGCCCAAAAGCACAAATGGATGAGTTCTTTGGAAACAGGATAAGTTTCACGTGCACAAATGGATGAATTCTTGAAAATAGGGTAAGTTTCACATGCTTAGCAAGTCTGCCAAAGTAAAACCATGTTAGTATGTGTATGGAATAGACTCTTATTAGACCTATAATGGATCCTCTCCAATCACATTGAAAGTAAAGTTGCATAGCAAATGACATACCTTTGGCCTATATAAGGCTGTTATTAGAACTATAGGCTAGTTTGCCTTATATCCTCTCTGATCACGTTGAAACTAAAGTTACATTAATAACTTTGGTAGCAAATGGAATTCCTTTGTGCTATTCAAGGAATTTCACATTCTGATTGGGGTTGGAAGGTCTTCAAATTTCGTAGAAGTTAGATATTATCTATATGAATAATATATTGGGCTTGGATATTAGATGGTGTTACTTAAAGCAGTCTATGAATAAAGTGTAGATGGTAGTTTGACTATATGAAATTTAGGTTGAGCGCATCTCAACATAAGAATTAAATGACTCAAATTTATAGTTTAAGCCTCTAATCTAATTATTATCTTGAGTAAGTACCTAGTGCTTCTTGTCCCTATTAACTTACTATCTAGGCAATGGAGGCCATAGCCATGAGTCCTAAAATTTAAGTTACATGGTTGTTAGATGACCACATGTTACAATTGAGTTTGATATAACTTGATTCCCCCATGCCTCCATCAAAATCGTTCGTGCATCATCAAGATCTAAAACCTTAAACCAAAGGATGGTTCCCATTCCAAGAATCATCCTAGAAGAGAGCCTTCATTCCATCTCTTACATAACATATAATATAAACTTCTTCTTGAGATTAGGATATTCCAAACTATTGATCTGAAGGGGAGATTACTTGTAGTTACTATCTGATTAGGATCATTGGAATCTAGATATTTTTGCTAAATAAACCCCACTCACTTATTATTTGGATTGTAAACCATATTCCACACTAGCTTGCCCCCCAGGGAAGAGTTAAGAGTCTCCCATTATCACAAATCAATGCCCCCACCTCATTGTGATAATTTTGCTATCCCAAGCAATAAGAGGAGATTTCTTTTGCGCATAATTACCACTCTAAAAAAATTCACACTTTTCACTTTAGCATCTCACATGTTTTCCTAGGAATTTTAAGGTATGATAAAGTAAATTACTATGGTGTAGATCACATATTTAGGCATAATAATTCTACCAATTGAAGGAAAGCCAATTCCCTTTCCAAGACTCCAATTTAGCATTATAGCTAGATAGAAGTGAATCCCACAATTTATCCTTACATTTTCCAATGAAGAGAGGAATGCCCAAAAGTCTCCTAGTAGTTGAGAAGTTTTGAAACCTTAAACATAAGCAATTTATTTTTGTTTTCTGAGGCTAGTGTTAAAGAAGAAAATCTCTAGTTTTATCATATTAACACTTTGTCTTGAAGCATTATAATATAAGATCTGATGGTTTTTTTAATTTATCTTGCCTCTTGGTTACTTGCAATACCAAATAACATGGTGCCATTAGTGAATTGTTGATTATTCATAACCTTAATATTTGGATCAATCTTAATTCCTTTCCATAATTTATTTTGGCCCGCCTCCTTAATGGATCTACCTAAGGCTTCAACCATGATAATAAATAAAAAGAGGTATTTAATAGATCACCTATTGATACCATGAGAAGAAGAGAATAATTCATTGGGGCTCCCATTTATTAAGACTAAAAAATCTTGGGCTATAGATGTAGCTCTTAACCCATTGAATCCACTCATTTTAAAACCCAAATCTTTCCAACACATCTAATAATAATTTATTCACATGATCATAAGCTTTCCTAATATTCAACTTGATTATCATCCTATCCTCCTTTGCTTTTCTTCTAATGTGGATCACCTCGTGACCCAAATGCTTCCCAAGGTTGAAGCCAATTTGTTCTTCTAACATGATGACTAGTAGCAACTCTTGCAATCTATTTGTTGTAGATTTGTTGATGATATTTAATACTAAGTTACATAGATATATGGGATGATAACCATCATTTGGTTCCACCAGGTTTTTCTTTGGAATCAAGGAAAGGAAATTGTTATTAATGTCTCTAAGCATTGTGGTCTTTCTTCATGATTCTCTATAGCCATAATAAGATCCTTGCAAGTTATACTCCAAAAAATATGAAAAAAAAAAGCCAAGAGGAAGGTCATTTGGGTCAACGGACTTATCCATGCCAAGTTCAAAGGTTGTAATTTGACCTCATACTCTGAAATTGGACATTTTAACAACTCATTATGATCATGGATTATAATTTTTGGGGTATTATTGAGCACTAACTCCCTATTAGAGTTTGAAGTTGGTATGTATCCTTATGCAATAAGTTTTGAAAGTATTCAACAAAAACCTCATTGACTTCCTTTTGACTCTCAACAATAACACCATCATTTTTTTTAATTTTTGTGATCTTGTTCCTTCTTCTCTTCATTTTTGTTAGAATTATGGGAAAATTTTGTATTCCTATCACCATTCTTGAGCCAACGTTCCCCAAAAAAAAATTCACTTGTGAATTATCTCCCTTGCCAAGAATTCCAAATATGTCTTATTTAGCTCCTTTTATTTCTCAAATGAAATAGCATCCATACCATCCTTATGATAGTTTCATTGAGCTATCAGATTTCTTTTTCAATTTGATGTACTTTTCCTCAAAAATATTTTTAAAGTGCACTCTATTCCACTCCTTCAATCATTCATTAATGAAGCCCAAATTCTTTTGTATCTAAAATAGTTTAGTTCCCCCAATTTTCGGGGCTATATTTCACCATTCTACAATTTTATATTACAACTCATCATCCCTAAGCCACATATATTCAAATTTAAAGGGGAATTTTTTGGAGTACACATCAAGATTGAAATGAATCAGCAAGGGAAAATAAGCATAGCTCAAGAATAAGAGAATAGAGGTCTCAAAGATGATAGTTAATTTGGACCAACTTATAATAGTTAAGAGGAACTTGTTTGATCTCTTCGAAATAGTGGTGAAACTTTGTCATTTGTTAGTCCAAGTAAAACCTCCATTCATTGGAATCACATTTTGGAGCATTTTGCTACATATGAAATTCTGAAAGTCTAACTGTGATGGAGTTTTTGTAGAATTTCCCCCTCTTTTTAGAACCATCAACAATAGCATTAAAATCCCTACCCAGCATAATCATTTCAACCTTAAAATACTACATTTTTATTATATGTGTCCCTTAGTTTCTCTTTTTTAATAGTTCATATTGTTGGGAATAGGATGCCATTTAATTGCAATCGTAAACATATTTCATGTATCTCCCAAGTCCTTGGAAACTGTTTCCCAACACTCGGATTAGAAAGAGATTAAATTCGAATGAAATGAACATATAAATTGACATTTGTAATTATTCCTAAATGATAGGAACATGTGGGGACGCCCAAGAAGAGCTGCTACAAAATAGGAGAACATGGGGCACCCACATGGAAGGTGGAACCCACCTTGCTTAAGTTAACTGTTTGGAGGATAGATAACACTTCAGTAATGCATGTAAAGATCCTACATGTTAGCGATTGATATTTACATGAGTGGAGTTTAGTTTAGTTTAGTTCAGTATCAGTTCAATTCAGCTCAATTCAGTTCAGTTCAGTTATCTTCATGTGCATGTAGTTAGTTTCAGTTGAATGCTAGTTTACTTCAGTTGACTTGAGTTACATGACTAATGACTTCAGTTGCATGACAGATAATAGGTGCATACATTCAGTTAAGTGGGGATGATCAATCATGCATAGTGTTTGCATGAATTGGTGGAAAGATATGTTTTATTTAACAACGATTGACTTGGACCCACCTTGGGCACCCAAGTTGGAATCTTTGAGTTAACACCTTTTGCATGAGAAGATATTTACAAGGCTCAGTTAAGTGGGCCCATTCTTGGGCACCAACTTTGAGGTGATGCATGCAAGATATATTTTCTTGACCAAGGATTAGTTAAGTGTTCAGTTTGTGGCACCTAAATTGAGGAGACTTTGGTTTTGACTTCATGTTATAGTGTGGAACTCTCCTTGCCCAATATAGTCATAGATATTTGTGAGGAGCTTTGTGCTCTTGTTTTTATCAACTCTTTGGAGTTTACAATGCTCAAAATTCTCTATTAATTGTAGCAAGTTGAAGAGAGTTTCATTAAAGTTTATTGCAAGTTGTGAAGAAGAATTGTTGAAGGAAAAAGAAGCATATCAGTCAAGGATTGATACATAATTATTGTAATCTTGTTCTAGGGTTAAATAATACAAGCACTATTGATTCTAGTGGTGGAGTTTTTACCTGAAAGGGTCTCTCCACGTATATGTTGTGTCACTTCTATCTTCTTGACTCATTCTTCTACAATCTTTTGTCTCTTTCTACAATTGGTAAATTTGATCTAAATAGATAATTATACACAAAGAATACTTAAATTAGATCTACAATCTCATAGTTTTACAAGTTTTAAGCTACAAAATTACCTCCATTTTCAACATTTGGTATTAGAGCTAGAGGTTGGGTAGAGTTTGGGATGCCTTTCTCTTAAAAGTTTGAATGTTTTTTGGCTATAGTGGGAGCTTTTACTATTGTGTTATTACTGATTTGTAAAAGACGTGTGTTACAATGAGTTCTAGTTATCATTTATTTATTGAAAGATTCAATGGATATAGTTATGAGATGTGGAAATTAAAAATGGAGGATCTCCTTAAAGAGAGAGATTAGTGGTTAGCTATTTGTAATGAGACAAAGTCACCTACAACTATGTCAGATGAGGATTGGGCTAAGCTTGATAAGAAGGAAAGAGGAACCATAAGATTATGTCTTGTTGATGTTGTTCCCTTGAAATTTTCAGATGAAACTATTGCATATAAACTATGGAAGAGGATAGGTGATATCTATCAAACCAAAGGTTTTACTAATAAGTTGTATCTAAAAAGACAGTTGTATTCTTTAAAGATGAAAGATGGTGATTTTATTTCACATTATTTAAATGCTTTTAATTTGATTCTAAGTCAATTAGCATCTATAGATGTAAAGCTAGAAGATGAAGATAAATGCATTTTGTTACTTTGTTCTTTACCAGAGTCTTGGGAAAATCTAATTATTGTTATTAGTGGTAGTGGTGCAGATCCTAAGATGGATAGTATAATTCCTACTCTCTTATTAGAGGAGATAAGGAGGAAGTCTAAAACGAGATCCCAAGATGCCTTGTTCGTAAGAGGTACCTGCCTAAAGAAAGGGAACCTAAGGGAGACAAGAAAGGAAAGGGTAAGTCCAAAGGATGGTCTAAAACCCCTGGTAAGAGTAAGGTAAAGTGTTGCAATTGTGGGAAACCTAGACATATAAAGAAGGATTGTAAGAGCAAGAAAAAGAGTTTTGGTGCTTCTATAGAGAAATCCTCAGATGAAAGTAATGATGCATTGGTCATTTCATTTAATACTGTTAGTGATAACTCTTGGCTCATTGATTCAAGTTGCTCCTATCATATGA
>VDFB02082226.1:0-21802 GCA_007258455.2 Sequoia sempervirens
AAAAGATGGTGATAGCCTTTGGTTATTGAGATCGAAGTTTCTGTGTTATATTTTAGGAAGAGGTGCATGAGTTGAGGAAGAATAGCTATATATTGGAAGAGTTTTATCAAGACTTGTATATGGAATTGAGACTAGGGTTGTGTAGTAGTCAAAGGTTATTCAAGGTATCAGAGTGCATGGAGTGGTACATATGTTTGGTGCTTTTGTGCAACTATTCGAGGTGGTGTACGGAGAAGTCTCTAAGCAATGGAAGATGACTCCTCTAGGCCTAGGTTTGTGTTTAGTTCATATTGTTAATGTTGTTTTCTAGTGTTATGGGTATCTAGGCTATTTGTATCTCTTTTGTAAGTGGGCTTATGTTTAAGCTATATTTGTTGTGTCTACCTTGTTTCGTATGGAATTTTTTGTATTTTACTTTTGGTTGATTCTTCTATAGGTTCTAGTACATGAGTTTGTAGTGTTGGTGGTAGGTATATGTATTGTGTTTCTTTCTACTATAATGGTGTCTTTGTCGTAATGGTGCTAGTGTGGTTTATGCAATAGTTGGATTGAGGCCCTATTATAGATCCTTGATATATTAATTATTAAAAAAAAAATATCAAGCTTACAAGTAATCATGCATCAACCGAAAACATGTGATTTAGATTGTCTTTGGTGGGTTTCCTTCTTTTCCCAAGTGTTTATATGCATGTTGTAGCCGTCACAGCTGTATTTAAACTCTATAATCATGGTTGTGTATTACCACTAAGGTTGTCTTTGTGGTACTACCATGAATTTATTAAGGTGGTAAGGACATGCCCGTATGTTCAGTTTGATGTTGCAATACATCATATCAAGTATGGATTGTTGCACCCTTGGATAGAGCTTCCAAATTGTGTGTTACTTGATTTGATTTTGCCCCAATTTGACTACAATCATTTACAATTATATTGGTCTCTAGGAGGTTCATATTTGAAGTTGCATCAAATTTGGAAGCCCGGATCTTGCCACACATTTGAATCTTCATGCCAAAGAACATTTGTAGCTTACATGGTTATGCGTAAAGGCTTATTGCATTTAATTTTATGGATCAATCATGTGGCACATCAAATTTTATGGGACAAATCCTTCTCTCAACGTTTGGTCTAAGGTAACTAGTTCTTAGGTCAACATTACCATAATGCATCACTCATGGCTATATAAATGAGATGAAAAGCATCCATGAGGAGAAGTGGGGTGTTCACCATGATCATCATCAATAGCAAAGAGAGGTGTGAGCAATTAAGGATCCTCCAACAATCTCCGAACAATTTGTGGATCAACAGTTTGTACAAAAGAGGGAATTGGAAGTAATACACTCACTTTGTGCAAGATTTTTTGCAATTGAAGTCTAAGTCTAGATCTTATTTATAAGTCCTTGTGGTATGTCTTTGATGTCAATCAAGGTTGTGAATCAATATTATTCTATTCTTCATAATTTCGTTCTTGTTTTATGTTGATTTCAATTTCGTTGTGTAATTCTAAGTGAATGTTTAACTAGTTGCATGGATTGGCAATCCTTGCAATCCTTTATTGGATCTCCATCCATGGCTATGTCAATTCCAAAAGGTGTTTGTCCTATCAGCAACTCAACCTCTTTTCATTGGTTGAGTCCCTAAATCCCCTCTCGCTTGGTTAAGGGACAACCAGAATATCCTTCACATAGTGATTAGGTACTCTCTCATTGGTCAAGTCTTCATTAATTGAGTTCATCTCTTAAGCATCCTAGATTATCTAAGAATATAGTAAAGATCTTATCAGTTTTCTTGCGCATCTCACTGAGGATTTAATCATGTATAATATTACTAAATGGAGGAATTAATGATATGGCTTTTCCACACGTAGAGAAAAGGCATCATAGAGCAACTTCGTGCATAAATTTCCTCATTTGAAGAAAATATTTTGTGAATGAATGAATGTTTGAGAAAGGGTGGGATGAGAATATGCATTCTAAAACAATAACTTTTCCCTTTCCAAGCATTTTTTTAAAGCACAACGAGGGAGCTTCCCCTCCTAATTTGAAGAGCACTCATTGCGCAATGTGCATACTACCGAGCTACCAACTCTTACTTCAAATGACAATTATAGAACACTTAGAAACTAGAATTGGTGGTATTGTAAAGGAAATTTAAACAGTACTTGCAACATCATAAGCAAAAAGTAGAAACAAGCACAAGAAGATTGACACACTACATTTTGTCCTACAAAATCGTGTGCAAAACTAACTGGAAGTGGAAATGCCACAACCACTTCCAGCTTCCCTATTTATTCTTGTGGCCAAAGATTGAATACAAAATGTACAATTAGAAGTTTAGAACAAATAAACGAACATCTCACTATTTTCTCACAGTGCCCCCTCTACTGCTTTTGCGTTCCTCCTGCAATCGATTTTTGTTCTTGGTCACCTTCCAAATTCTCATCACATTGATGTTACACTCATATTCAATTGGTTTTAGTTCGCTGAAGTACTCCCGAAGGTCTCAAATCTATGAGATGACACCATTTTGTCTTCAGTCAGCTTAGGATAAAACTGTCACTTTTAAGCAAGTTGTCGATTATGCAGTTGTACATGTGATCATATAGCCACCCCGCTGCATCATACAAAATTAATTCTTCTATCAATTCGGCATTTACAGATACCGGCGTCTATGCAAAGGTTGCCTGTGGAAGCGGTTAGGAAATGACGCGCTACATTATTTGGTGGCTTCCTCACCATGCAAGAAATACTCGATTTAGAGCCATATATTGTTCATTGCTTTTCAGTGACATACACAAAAATAAGAGAATATTGAAGAAACTTATAAGTTATAACAATAATAATTGCACATAATTTGTCGAATTTAAACTTAGACAAAAAAAACTTTTTCTAGTACATGTTCTTTCTCAGATAGGAAGAAAAAATAGTCATATAGTTGGCCGAGAAAACGTGATCAGTCAGCTACAACTAATATGAGCAAAACTCACAAAATAACATGGAAATGCAAAGTATCCAACATCCTCGTCCCATCCATTGTCTTTGGGCATCCATAAGTTTTAAGTACCAATAATTCAGATGACTTCCTCGTTTCTTTGCCGTTTCTCCTGCTGTATTTCCTTTTAATAATTGAATTCTGATTATCCTCCATGTGTTTATTATTGGAGCCATAACAATGTGTTTGATCACAGGATAATTAGGAATAAAATCCATGAAAAAATATAAATTTTTAAATTGATCATTGACGAAATGGTTACACATTTCATCCGACAATATTAACATTTCCATGTTATCTATATTCCAAAATAATCCTCCAGTCATCTGGTAGTAAATCAAAATTTAATCTAACCATCACAATAGCATATATTTTTAATTGATTACTGACGAAATGGTTACACATTTCATCCTACATTATTAACATTTTCCATGTAATCTATTCCAAAATAATCCTCCACTCATCTGCTAGCAAATCAAAATTTGATCTAACCATCATAATGGCATATCTAACCAGGCGCCCTTTCGAACCCCTGTTATGACATTAAATTTACTACATAAGACAAGAGTTAAGACATTTTTAATTAATATCCCCAGTTTTGTTACATAAAGCAGTATACCGACTCTTTTAGGCACAACTCGATATGACTGTACCCAGAGCAAGATTAACTCTTTTAGGCATAACTGGCTGTACACTAAAATTGCTTCTACAATACTAATGAATGTAGACAGAGACTCGAGTTAAAAAAATTCTGGGGAATATACCCATGGTCTTAACATTCTACACACTGAACACAGAAATTTATGTCCAGGATTATTTTGAAACCATTAAGCCCCATTTTCTTTATTACCAAAATAAAAAGTCTCCTTGGGCATATCACCAACAGAGTCGAAAAACTTTGAACAATATCAAACTTCAATTCAGGGCCAAATCCTTTTGTTTTTCTGATCAATAATCACCATTTTGTAAATCACATATTTTGCAATGCACAAGTTTTAAAAACATGTATAAATTACAATATTAATGTTGGATTCTTGTGTGTTGCCATTGTGCCCAAACCTTTGCAACAGATAATTAGGCTCTGCCTGGTATCAATTCACTGATCAAATATTTTAAATTGTAGCCATCTGTGAACCGCATTACCAATATCTCCATGTGATATTATTTACTGAAAACCCTTTTGTTTCAAAGGCATATATAATCTCTGATCTGGATGGCCAGACAAAGGGCACTAATGTACAATCTTACATGCTCTAGAAGTTATATTACAGTAAATGCCCTTTACCTATGAGAAACAATAACACGACAGCTTCTGTGTCATGAACACTACATTTAAGTGCAATTTCACTGTTAGAACATGATCCCCATTGCCTTCATCAACATCCAAATATATTAAGTCCAACCAGATGTATTTCCATTAAATCTCCATCTTGAAAGGACACATATCTACTCTTTCTCAAGCACAAAATCTGGCAGCTTCATTTACATAGAAGCCGTATGACATACATTAACATAATACCTCAAGAAATGCAGTCATCATGCAGTGCTGAGAATTTGCATATACCAGGCTCCATGCACCTGACAACTTACTGAAGCCATGACTTCCAGGGAATTCACTACACCCACAATGAGATCCATTAAAGAACTGGCCCCAATGCGTTTCAATGCCACTTCTGCCAATAAACAACCATCACATCCCTGTCCCAAAAGGAGAACAGCTCGAACACTAGACTGTACAGCAGCAGCAACTCTTGCAAAAACAGCATCACCAGCAGATAGGCTTCTACTCAAAACCCGGGTCATAAATTGTCCATCAACATCAGTTTGATCTGCTTTAGTAGTGGAGGAACATAGCTGAGCCAACAACTCACCAATCTGATGGCTTGTAATCAAGGGATCGCTCAGGATGTCATTCAATTGCTTGCTTGCAATCTTGAGTACATCATCAATCTCTGCAGCAGGCACTTCCTTCTCTGCAAGGGTCTGCCTTACCAATAGCAAGCTTTACAAATGGAGAAAAATGTTATAAGATAAATAAACAACACACTTGTGGACTTATCCAACATATCACTCTAGCAATGTACATGAATAAAAGCCCAAGTTTATTACCCTGTTGCAATCACAATTACCCGCTGAAAATCATTTTGTGCATTCCTCAGCCTCACCACATTCAATTTTAAAGTCTCTGGTATGTTGCCTTCATTTGCTGCAACAGGCCTGCTAGCTATTTGCAACAAACCTAGGCGTACCATAGTTCCCATAGATGTCCACTCAATCTCTGTCCGAAACTCACCTGTAAATGCAATAAAAGGATGCCAAAACTTGAAGCCGATAAGAAAGAAAGAGAAAACATCTTAGTTTTCACATATGAACTCCAAAAAAACATCCTGGTACATAAGAAATGTACTAGGGTAATAAACATGCCAGGTTATAAGAAGAAACTAACAAGAGAGTAAAATGAAAATGGTTTAACCTCAAAACATAGAACTAAGTACAAGTTAAAAATAACTCTGTGAGGGAAGGGCTCCTCAATGATGCAGAAGCTGAAGAAGAACAAAGCAGGAAACCATGACAAGGGACTAGCATGGTCACACGTCTATAGCAAGGCTCAGACCAGAAGTGCCAATGGCATCATCCCCTATGACTGAGAAAGAGCTAATGTGGGAACTAAGATTGCTCATAGGGGAATGTTCCAGGTTGAGGGGTCTAGGATGGACAATCTTGGAAAGAAGTCAGGTAATTCTCCTATAGGCTCTAACCTCTCCTAGGCTCCTAGTTTCCAAGGTGGGTGAATATCTGCTGACAGGAAAAATAGTAGTGACGTGTCCCTTCTGCTACTGCTACACTCAGTATACACAATATATTTTTCCTTCACATAAATATTTTAATTAGTTTTCATCTCAACCAATCAGCATCTAATCAAAGATTGAGGGAAGGACACTTTTCAAGAAACCTGCAGGAGTCATGCTTGTCTCATTGGAGAATGTGCTAGATAATTCTTTGGCTAATCCCAAACGGATTCCAGTTTTGAATGTGGATACTACAGGCGAAACTGCCACTTGAGCACTTGGTATATTTGACTGGCTGCACTTGAAGACTTCAACTAAATCATTAAAATCATTCCTTTCCTTCTCAATAGATTCCCGTACTTCACAAAGCCATTTAACAGTTTGGGGCAGCATGCTTGTAGCTGAGGAGGATGGACCATAGTGATCTGTGAATAGTTTTTGCATGTACTCCACACCTGCAGGCCCCTGAATCAATGGAGCTATTGTTCGAATCCGAGAAATGCTTATATCCTGCTTCAGGACCTGAGCCATTTGAAGAAAGATTGTCAGTTGAATGATAGCTCAAGAATAAACACAATTTCCATTTTCTTGAATCTTCTGAATGATAGAAATAGAGAAACAAAATTAATCCACTGAGCATTATATATATAAAGCATAAAAAGAGGAAGGTTTTACTAGAAAATTAAGTGAACAATGCAAAACGGCATATAGCAAAATATACATGGGAAACCTAAAACATCTCCCATACCTGTATTTGTTCTAAAATGAAGCGAAGACCCTTAACCAATGCAGACGCAAAGGAGAGGTTTGACTTCTGGCCCATTCCGGCCACTATTCCAGACAATTCTTGGAGCAATTTCTCATGAGCCGCTTTTGTATCACTATCACGTGCTGGTGCCCCAAGACTTAGTACTAGAGACAATGCATAATCCAATAGCTTTGCAAGATATTCAACATCTTGGACTCCAGACTCCATAACCTGAAGCACTGACACCAGTCCTTGAACACAAAAGGCATGAAGTGCAGAGCCATATTATTGATTAGGTTCTTTCTGAAGGATAATCTCACCTGAGAAAAGAGTTCCACATCAATACTTTCATGAAGTTCTTGCTTCCAACTTAGAGGAACCAAAGCATCCAGTTCATCCCTGACTTCTTTTACAAGTCCTACTACCCGAGTGTAATCTGGTGGATTCCTTGCAAGTCCTTCAACAACTCCATCCCAAAATGCTTTCTCCATTGTAGATTTGATTTGAGCCTGCATGGGACAACCTGTAAGTTTTAAATGACTTTATGGATGTTCACTCTTGTGTATTATGAAATAGGCAGTTCCCATTAACTTTAAGTAAACAAATAAGACAATCAACTCACAAACAGTGAGCTCTACATCTCAACTTTAAAAATTCTCCCAAATTCCTCACCTGAATTTCGGTTAGCTTGCCAGAAGTTGTGTTCCTGGACACAAGAGTCTCAGGAAATGTCCCACTTGTATCATGAAGCAATTCATTGACAATCCTCTCATTGAGAAATCCTTTGTCATCATCATTCATTGTCTCTGCTGCTTGGATCTCTTTATGTTTATGTCTAACTTCAGTGTTAACCAATGCATTTGAGGACATTCCTACCTCCAGTCCTCTAGCAGGTAGTAAGCGTGCAACCTTCGAAGGCTTTTCAGACAAGGGTGAAACTGAAGTATTCATTGATCCCTTGGATGATGGCTGAGGACTGGAAATCTCCCTGGTTACTGTATCTTGGGACTGATTATTACCAGGAGTATCTCCTGTCCTTTTTGTCTCAACATTATCATTCACAAATGGAATTGTGTTCTGGAGCGATTCTTCATCAAGAACCTGCCAGGAAAATAAGCATTAACAACATTTTAAGTTAAATTTATAGAACACTGTTATTTGAAAAATTCCTTAAGTTTAAGAAAAAGAGTGTCTCTGATCTCAATACTTGAATCCTGAAAGTTGCTTCTATAACATATAACCCCTAAATTTTTCATTCAGTATGATCTTCTCAAACTGGACTTTTCTATGCACATTATCTAAATACTCAGCATCATTGCATTCCACTTTATTTCACAAACTTTTTTTATAATAAGATAATAAAAGCACGAGAATGTTCCTGAACACATAATATGACACCAACTGTAAATATGATAACACATTGTACATCCATAGCAGAAACCCAATAAAGGTCATTAATGGAGTTTGCTATGATAAGAACTAAACCAAGAATTAAATTTATATGCCGTTTGGTAGACTAATTGTCCCTGGATTTGACAATATTCTAGTAATTGACAAACTACAGTGGAAAAAGTCTCATGTATGTGAAAAATGTTGAATAACCAATCTGGCCAGTCAATTTTCCTTATGCATGTCATCCCATAAGGTTTGGTTATAGCCTTTGTTGAGAAAGAAATCTTTTGGGACCTCTGTGAACCTTCTTTTAATATAATTATTATATTATAATATGCACTCCACATATAACCCTATCTTTATTTGTTGTTTTTTAAAACCAATCAGATTATATATATAATATATATAATGGAAGTGAAAGTAAACAAAAAATCAAGCCAACAGTCATGTCCAAGGCTTGGAAGAGAGCTGGGTTTGGAAGATGCAGCAGAGACGAGAAATAAAAGACTAGCAAAAGGAACAGTAAAGACCAAAGATCACTGGGTAACTATAACTGCATAACATATCCTAAGAAGCTATAATAGGATAAACTAAAACAGCAAAGAGGAGAGAAAAGTCAGCTCTCAGCGTCACTATAATATCTGCAGCAATGAGATCTTTCAGTTCTCAAGGTCGGACAAGGTTCCCTGGCTGGTGGAAGGGTCTTCTGGGGCAGAGGAACATCCCTCCTTGTCTTCACAATCTGTTTTGTCACAAGTGTTCCAACCACATGCACCCTTGTGTGGGATGGGTCTGAGAGGTGTACTGTGGCCAGAAGTACCACCAATTGACTCATCCTGGAAAACTTGATGCTTCAGTGGAGGGTATTAGTATTGTTGGTGTACCATGTCGCCATACACCAAGTTCTCCAAGATCTCAAATCTGTGAATTTACTGCTGAGAAATGTCAAACACCTCTCCATGGAGTTCAAAAGCTTGTCCATATCAGGAGGTGGCTGATTATGAATTCCAGGTTGTTGAAGAGCATGAAACTGTTGTTGAAGGAATTCGAGGCAGCTGTGATTGCTTGTCACTGGCTATTTTCTCTGTCATGGAAGACGAAGGTTTATTGCTAAGTTACCGATTCGTTTTTGGATTCGGGTACGG
Organism: Sequoia sempervirens; assembly: GCA_007258455.2. Taxonomy (NCBI): domain Eukaryota; kingdom Viridiplantae; phylum Streptophyta; class Pinopsida; order Cupressales; family Cupressaceae; genus Sequoia; species Sequoia sempervirens. The sequence continues at coordinate 9,062 of VDFB02082226.1, forward strand.
GTACACAAATCCGGTATGGGATTCGGTCAAAAAAAAAATTGGGGTTGGGTACGGCAATACAAAAAACATATAAAAATAAAAAATCAGGAATATATACATATTTGCAGCAGTAATTAAGTTCAGAATACACCACCATATTAATAGTCTAATAACATAGCAAAGCTCTTATAGCATTGAGTTCAATAAATTTGATCCGCTCCATTCCAAATTTAATGTGTCAAGAGACTTCATACTTCATAGTGACCACCAATATCAATAGAAGTTAACAGCAAGAACCAAAACTGTAACAGGACAAGATTTCAAGACTATGCACAACTGTGAAAGGATGACAAAAAAGAACACCGTTGTAGGAATATAAAAACTTGTAGCAAACATGAGCATGGATGATAAAGCCTTTGGAAAATCAATAATAGAAATGACACATATCCGTTTGATTCCAAATGACAATGACACAAGTGCATAAATAGTTAAAAAATTCTGAGAAGCTCACTGTCCAAAATTTAAATTTTATATACAAAAATTTTGATGAAATGAGAAAATCATTCTTCCACAAAACCAAAGCATGCATTAATTTTGTTATAAAATCTTGAGCTATGAACTTATAGGTATAAGATGATGCAGTCCCATAATTTCAGGACCTTAACTCATAAGCATTCAAAAGGTAAGGGATGCAAAATCCTCAGGTAGTAACTGCACATACTAGCCTTTAATCACATCAACCCTATACAGAATATAATGCAAAAGCACCTCTAATTCTAAAAGTAAAGGGATACTTACTACAATCCGCACTTGTTGCTTTTGTTCATTTCGTAGCTAAGTTACCAATTCGCCACTGTTAGTCAAAAAAATAATTAAAAAATACAAAAAAAATGCACTTTTTCCGTGGCTTGGGCGTTTTGACGTTTGGATTCGTCGTGGATTCGTCAAAGATTCTTCTTGGCGTATCCTGGTCGAATCCATAGTGTCGAATCGAATCCAAGGCGAATCCACAGACCAGATTTCGTACCCTGCCCGAATTTGTATCGTGCCGTACCCGAATTGCGAATCTGGTACAAATCGAATCGTATCCAGAGGCTGGGAGTGGCGAATCGATAACTTAGGTTTATTGACCTTGCTGTAGTCGGCAAGAAATAAATAAATAAGTTAATGTGTAATTTGTCTCCAACCATTGGTTGGTTGTTACTTGGTAGTTGCCGACAGTTGGCGTTCTCAACCAATGTTGGCTTGCTATATGTTTCCTGTTTGTACCCTCATATATTTTGTATCCTATAATTATTGCATATATGATGAATTAAGGAATACACGACATATCTTATGAGCATTGTTATGAGTAATTGATATATTATGTTAAATTTTGTTATGTATTTTTGTTTACTCTCTATTAATCGTTCAAGTAGCATTATCGCGTAAACATTTGGCACCATTGCTGATACGAACCCTAACAAAACACAACTCACAAATAGGAAGCATGGCGATGTAATGGGACAGCCAGCAAAAGAACCTGTGCAAGCAAATGATGAAAGGGAAGACGAGTTGACACAAAACTTGGTGAATCTGTGGGACATCTCGTTAAAGGACCACGTACAGAGAGAAGCTCTCAAGAGAGAGGTCCCTCAAGCCGCCATCTAGGACAACCTAACCGTCAACCCAGAAGTTGATCATTTTCTCGACAGACTGCCAAGACTTATTGCATGTCACGTCATCATTCTACAAGATCTTCAGGTTGAGAGAGACCAAGAACAACAAAGTCAACAGATACTATACTAGTATGAAAAATGGAACAAATGAGAAGAAGAAGAATGTGATGCTGAGCGTCAACGTACGCCGAAGAATTAATGCCCTTAACCTTGAATAAAAATGGGACGAATTTGACTATTGACGTATGCCGAAGAATTAGTGCCCTTAACTTTGAATAAAAATGGGAAATTAATACAAAGCAATCACGAATCAGTCGACCAAAAAATAAGATCCTTAAGAATAAATAACAAAGAGAACGGCAACGACGACTAAGGAGTGAAGTTGAAGAAGGCGAAGGGTTTTTGAGGGAAAGCCCAAGCCCACCCAAGAGCAGAAGCCGAAGTGTAAGCAAAAGTCGTGGTCGCAAGAGAAAGAGAACTTTCACAACAAGAGAACATACGAAGGGGGAGTGGGTAGAAATAGCCTGACACTTACCACTTCTTGACGAAACATACATTGACCTCACCGACCAAACCAAAGAACGGTCTGTACCATCAGCATCGAACGAAGCAGAAAATGAAGAGAACACTGCTAGAGAACCGTGTGGACCATCACCAGCGAACAAAGAAGGGTCATTGTCGAGCGACAAAGAAGGTTCATTGTGGAACGAAGGGGAAGGCAAGGAGGGATCCACCTGTTGTGACCTTTTCACACATCGCCCCATTGCAAGTGGGGACCCCTAGTAGTTTGCTAGTTTTTAGGGTTTCGCCTTCGCGCAATGGTTTTATGAGATCACTGCTTTGAGAGTTTCAAGTCAATCTTTTGAAGGTCATCCAAGCCAAGTTGAGAATCCATGCCTGAATCAGCGCCTAAACGTCATGGAAGGGCTTAGAAGGTCCGGGAGACGAGGATCGCTTGTGCTTTGGGCCAATTCTGACAGTTCCTACTTTTTAGGGAATCTACTTTTTTGCTTTTTCACTTTTTCATTTTTGGCATTTTTGGACCAAACTGGGTTCCCTATTTTTTAGGGATTTTGCTTTTTCTATTTTTAGAAAGTCAACCCTAGTCAAAGGAGTCAACGTTTCCATTTTTAGAACCAAAATCAGCCAAAAAAATAAAAAAAATCTAAGTAAAAATCAAATAGAAAAGCATGGAAAAGCAAGATAAAAATCTTAAAAAATCAGTTGAAAATCATGAGAAGATCACCCAAAAATCAACCCAAAGGCATGAAATTCATGGAAAATTTGCCTAAGTCTGGAGAAAATTTGCCTGAGCTTGAGGAAGAGAAAATGGCAATGAAAATGGCTAAGGCATTGCAAAGTCCGCCTTGCCATGGAGATAGGAGATGGCGAGGAGAGTAGGAAGTCCGCCCTTGACTTGAGGGATGTGGCATGAAGGTTGGCAAGTCCACCCTTGCCATGTAAGGAGAAATGTTAAGCCTAACTCCAAGTCCGCCCTCACATGGCAAGGACCTCTTGAAGTCTGCCCCAGCATGGCAAAGAGGCAATGAAGTCTGCCCTTGCCTTGATAAAAAAATGGAAAGACATTGATGAAGTCCGCCCCAACCTAGAGCAAGGAGAAAATTCGAAATTTGGCTAAGTATGGGAAGAAAGAGATAACAAAAAGTCCGCCATCAAGTGGAGATAAATGAGGGACGTCAAAGCTAACATGAAGTCTGCCCTTGACTTGGCATGCCTTCTCCAAAGTTTGCCCAACCTTGAGAGGGGAATGGAAAGATATTTATGAAATCCGCCCCACCATGGCAAGGCATTAAGGAAGTCCACCTAGCATGAGAAGAGGAAAATTTGAAAATTTGGCTAAGTATTTGATGCTTTGGGAGAGAAAAAATTGAAAATTTGGCTAAGTATGGATACCTAGGGAAAAGTTTATGAAGTTGGCTAAGTGCACAGAGGAAAATGCATATGGCAAAGAGGTTAGATAGTCCGCCCTAGGCCAAAGAGGTTGAAAAAATTGTCTAAGTGTCATGGAAATTTGCCTAGGAAAGACGTCCAAACACATGGTAAAGTCCGACTTCGCCTAGAGAAAATCATCCAAGCAAGAGGAAAATTCGTTTTGGCATGAGAAAATGTGCCCGGCACAATTTGAAGTTCGCCATGGCAGAGGAAAATAAGGATATGGCATAATATTTGTTGGCAAGATGGCTCAAAATCCAACTTGGCTAGACGAAAATTGAAATAACTTGGAAAATAAATATTTAGCCAAGGAAAAAATTAAAATAGCCATGGGTTAAAAATGAACGGGTTGGAAATAAATTGAACATTTTAATACTTTGGATAATTTTTTTCTAACACTTAGAAATATAAAATGCCTTGGACAAAAGTAAAATTTGCCAGAGATGTTTTGGAAGTAAAACTCATGGAGGAAAATAAATTACGCCGAAAAACGAGAAAATCCATGAGCAAAATTAAAATTTGCCAGGAATTAAAACTTGGAAGAAATCGAATTTAATTTAATTGGGCATTTAATATTTTTCGAAATAGAAGATAAACATCTAGCAAAAAATCGAATTTTGGAAAATCAAACGGATTTGCCTAGATAAGCTCACCATGGATTTTTTTCAAAAAAGAATGGAAACTTGCCTGATTGAAGAGGAGAAAACAAATCGAAATCGAGAGGAAACAATGCAATTGCTAAAACAAATCAAATTCTTCAGCATTATAATGAGTCTCAGCAACTCATTTTTCACAGACTCAACTGAAGAGAAGTTAATCTCTCGAAGTTGTAAGAAAATTGAGACAAGATCAAATTCTTCTACAGGCAAAGTCGATTTTCTCAGAGGAAGGAGTAATTTTGTATGCTGAGGAAGTAATTTTTGGAGAAGTGAAAGAATTTCTTGGCTGAAAGTCGAACTTCTCAGCAAAGTTGGCGCACTTTGCCATTTGATTTTTTTTTATTGAATTCTCAAAATCTGAATCTGATTTGCAGCCAGAAGGTTTTTCCCTAAGGTTTGAAGTTTAGTCGGCTAAATTCATCAATCCTCCTTCTGTCTTTTTCATTCTGGCTAAATTTCAACCAAATTCGTTTACTTTCAGCTTGCTTTTTCACAGAAATTCAATCTTTTAATAAGCTGAAAGTAAAATATTCGAATAAAAGGCACGAGAATAAATTATATTTTAAAGTCTATGTATTAATGTTAGTGTTTTTATTGTAGGTTGATGATCACGGCAGGAGAACCATCAAAGGTGGTGTCAATGAAGTTCGCCAGTAAAGGGTACAGCGAGAGTCGAAGATCAATTCAAAATGGAAAAATGTTGCAGACACTGATCTTGGACATGTAGACTTCGCGGAGTTTAAAAAGAGGGTATATGGACATGCTGGATTACCAACACCAATTGCCAGACGAATGGTGAGGAATGGAATTTTCCTAACAGCCGGATTCCCGCCTGCAATAGAATGTGCCGAGTTGATGGTAGAATGCGCCATTCATTATGATGTGCAGGAGAGACAAATTGTGGCACCTGACGGAAGGATTCTAGCTCACCTTAGCAATCCAGGAGGCGTTTGGCATCCCAACACATCACCGGACCCTGTATAAGACCAAGGAGGACGTCATGAGATTATATGATAGCCAGTCTGAATTGTGTGCCACAAATATTAATAAATCATGGTTGGAGAAGCCTAGACCATCCACAAAGAAGATACCTAAGAAGTTGCGTCAGACAAACTTTAAGTAGGATTATGGAGATATCATTCTAATGCTGAATAGGATAGCCGGCAATCCACAAGGCTCATATTTTGCGACATGGATGTATTATTTTATAGATGAAATCACTTCCAGCGTGAGGATGTTCAACTGGTCCCGAATGATAAGCGACAATCCCCACAAGCAGTTCGTCAATCTTGAGAAGACCAAGTCTTTCCACATGAGCTCATATGTCGTCTATTTGTTGGCCAGAACGTATAGATACTCGGGACTTATATGCAAAGGCAAGGTTGGCAATGGTGAGAATGAATTCAAGTCCTATGACTACTACCCGCAACTTCAACTCAGGGAGAAGTCTCATTTTAGGCGGGCACACGATGCTTTCCTCATGTATATCACGAGAATACTTCAAGAAGGAACTCACCTGAGATTGAGTCACGAAGCCAAGAGTTTGATCAGTAGGTATGGATCCTAGTTTATCCAGTTTCCAAAGTTTACATATGTTAGGATCCAGGGATTCACTGGAAGTCCTTATAAGCTCCCTATCTATCCTACTAATCGGATGATTTTGCTGGAAGTCCTAAGACAGCTGGAAGAGTACCAGAACATCCAGAGGCCAAGTAAGAAGGCAGCTATTACTTTCCCATTCTTTATTGGGAATATGTTGGAGTCTTGTCCGTTAGCACAAGCAGCTGAAAGCACCAAGCTAGAAATTCAATGGTAACCATTCACAGCCTATCGGTCCAAGGCCAATTTTGACCCTCATCATCACATTCGGACAGTGGATGGGAAAAGATACAAACACAAAGTAGACTTGGAGGACTTCTGGGCAAATGTCACTAACGAGTATGAAGTCAAAAAGAGGTTATGGTCTAGGGTGCCAGTGGATTTGATAAGAGCAATTGAACTTTGTCGAGTGCCCGATCAGTTGCAGGACGACGGGAATTATGTCCCGCCGAGCTTCAATGAGAACTGGCCTCTCTCTTCTGTGAAGTGGTCAGAGCCCGAGCATTCAGACTTGGCTATGTTGATGAGACCAGTGATTAAGTATTCTCAGTGGTGGGTCGACCATCAGGTCCAGGAGTTGAGGCAGAAAAGAATAACACTCACGTATGATTTGCTGAGCGAGACGGAGTCATACTCCAATTACAGCGCATCCCATAATGATGATTTGGTTGAGATTGTTGAAAAGAGGAAAGAAGTGATTGCAAACATAGAGCCTGTCCAGAAAAGACAAAAGATGGAGCCATCTCGTTTCACGGCATCTAGAAACATTGACGAGCTAGTGGCTACCGCAGACGAATCTTTGGCTGAGATGATGAGACCTTCTACAGTTCAGGAGAAGAACAATGAGTCGATCCAGTTGGATGACGATGAGCCCCCATCTCCTACGGGCACAGAAGTGTTGGGTTCGGATAATGAAATGGAAGTCCAAAATGATGATTTCGAAGAGGGAATGATTTCCGCCCTCAGAGGAATCTTGGATATTCCAAATGAAGGGAACATTTTGGAGGAGGATAGTATCGAGCAGCCTACCATTCCTGATTGGCTGAAGGAGAGGATGAAAATTCAGGCACTAGTTGAGGTCCAAGAAGAAGATGATACTACGGATTTTTTGGCGAGGTTGGAACAAGTTGCTACTAAGAAACCTGCCAAGAAGTTTTCCACGATTCAGAGGGATGAAGCCGGCAGCCGTTCCATACAGATCACAGTACCAACAGTGGATAAAGCACAAAATGAAATCACTCCCCAGGAATACGCCATAACCACTATAGACCTTGGCCCAACAACAAAAGGCCAGGAGGTAGAAGAACTGGATAACTCCGTCTCAATTATCAAGGCGAGATTCGAAAAGGAAGTGGCAAAAAAGAAAGAGTACAAAAGGGAGGTCAAGCGCCTGAAGGAGTATATACGGCATCTGACCCAACCACTCAATCAGGGTGATGCAGTAGCTCCTCTTCTCAATTCCTCACAGGAGATGGCCAAGGATGTGGAAGAAGGGATGGTCACAGCCAAGGAAGCCCAGGAATGGATGGAAAGCAAGGGAACAAAAGCGGCTTTGTTCATGGAGAGATTGACGCTTACTTACGGACAAACTTCCTCATTCCTTTCTCAACTAGCCGTCATGGCGGAAACTTGGGACAACCTCCCAGATATTCAAGAGAGGCTCATTCCATGCCTTAGAGTACTGAAGGGTGTTCCAAAGGAAGAATTGGTCGAGGGAAAGGTGATTGCTACGGGAGCAGCTTACGATTTTCATCATTGGTTTTGGGCATTAACGATGCGGAGCAAGGTTCTGGAGAAGGCAAAGGCAAATGGGCTCAGAGTTGAGGAGCAAGCCAAAGAAATCCAGAGGAAGATTTATATGATGGCTGCAGATGTGTTTGACAAAGAGATTGTTCGAGAAAATGATATGCAACTGGGAAGGTTAAAGCATAAGGTTCAGGAAGTCTTCTTCTCTACTGCAGGACCAATTCTAAGACAAGATTCCACAAAAGTGGTGAACCTCTTGTCCATCCGAGATGATTTTGTGAGACAGGAAGCGGATTGGGAGAACACCTTTGCCAGATGTGCTGAGGATTTGGACGGGCTTGAATTCAGGATAAGCATGGTGCCGCCAGTCACAATGGAGGAAGTTGTCACGATCGTGTCCAGATTCGTCAAGCACAATGCTGCCCAAGAGGATAGAGACGCCTTCCCTTGAAGATAGCTCCAACTGCCACCTCACTGCTTGTTTACTGGTTGTTTACTGATGTTATTTTGGGCAACCCTAATTAGGGTTGAGTTGTATTAATCTTGGCCATTGATGTTTTAATCTTGGCCTTTCATTTGATTCTGAAAACTCTACATAAACTTGTGATCTCTCACTTTCATTTGTGTGGAGACAGTATATGAAATTGTTGCGTTAGACTATTTCCGATAATAAAAGCTCTTATGCATGATTTGCTTTGAATCACTTTTATTGTCAAGTAGTGTGCAAGGTTGCATAACTTCTTCAACCATAGATTAGAATTAGATTACAATTAAAATAGAATTTGCTTTGAATGTTTGTTAAGTGAATACAAGATTTGATCGTATAGATTTATGGTGAAACATTGCTCATACTTTCTTCGGATGGATGATTTTCATTCAATGGGTAAAGTTAGCCTAAGCTTGTGATTGTGGATGCTCAACTTCGGTCTTATTTGAGGCATGAAAATTATAATCACACCCTTTGAAGATTGCACCCACTTTGTGTAGTCCTAGGGAGGCGAAGCAAAGCGTGGTTACTCGTTTCACCTGATCTTTGATGTCTCTTGAATTCCTAGGCGTAGACTAGATCCTCTTAACCCTTATCCTTTTTGCACCTTTTTTCTTTTTTGAGATCCAAACTGAAAGTCCCAACCAAAGAAGCCTTTAATGATAAATCCGTCTAAGTCCCGAACTTGTAAGAAGTTTCCCAATGTAAGTCCCTTTGTGTATTACCAACAAATCACAACGCCCATTGAGCTTATCCACATGTCATGACTTGACGAAAGAAACCTTGGAGTCGCCATATGATCTTCTCGCAATCTTAGCATACGCGGTGACTTTGTTCAAGAGAGGATAGAGTGTCTTTGGACATTTTATTCTGAAGTGTTCGGTGGATGATAAAACGTACACCAACACCACCAACCCAACCATCCAAGAACAATTTGTACCAATAGAATCGGCCGCAGGGGAAGGTCAGAGAGAACCTACCAACGGTTTGATGGAGACCATACGCCAAATTGAAGACTTGACATTGACGAAAGAATCAAACATTCGAAGACTGAAGCTGATAATATCAAAACAAAGGGAGCACCAAAAGGACCCCAAAGGCAACTCGAGGGTGATGAACGCTAAAGAGGGACGAGTGAAGGATTGGGGCATGTCTGAGAGTGCAAGGAAAGAAACGGAATGTCCAAATCAAAACTTTCCAAACAAGTTACCATCACAAGGGGTGCAACAAGGAGGCAGGATGGTGACTCCGCCAGCAAGTCCGAGTGTCGAACAGCAAAAACTTCCAAAGTTGACTAGGAATGGGTTAGAGGACCCTATAAGGCATTGTAAAACATGTAAGACAATTTGGGTAGCGAATGGTCAGGACTTAGGACAACAAAGCATATTGGCTGAGAACATCTCCAGCAACTCTCTGAGGGACAACCATTGACTAGTACACCGAATTGAAAGCAACTCATAAGAATACATGGGATGCTTGAATAGAGAATTCCAGGAGGAATTCAAACTCCTAAGAGATGACAATGAAATCGTAGTAGAGATATACAACACTAAACAAGGAAAGCATGAGAATGTATGAGCCTACAATTGTAGACTCAAGGAATTACTCGTCAAACTAGAAATCCAGTCGATTGATGGATTGAAGAGATGGTTCATTGAAGGATTGATTCCTTCGCTAAGGAAGAAGATGAAATTTGTACCTTTGTCATCTATGCTAATGCCTACAATCGGGTGATGGATATAGAAAGTGAAGATAAGACATCTTTTCAGAGGAAGAGGAGGACAAACAACAACGAGAGCACCGACGACAGCAATGATAATGAATTGAAGACAGTTCAAGCCTTAAGCAAGGATATGATAAGAATGATGGAGCTAAAAGCCAAGAAGGAAAGTAAGGAATTATGGTGCACCAAGTGCGAGGTTGAAGGTCACACAAAAAACAACTGCCCGAAAAAATTATTTTTTAAAATTAATTATAGTATTATTAAGTTTTCCGAGTGTCGAACGGCAAAAACTTCCATAGTTGACTAGGAATGGGTTAGAGGACCCTATAAGACATTGTAAAACATGTAAGACAATTTGGGTAGCGAATGGTCAGGACTTAGGACAACAAAGCATATTGGCTGAGAACATCTCCAGCAACTCTATGAGGGACAACCATTGACTAGTACACCGAATTGAAAGCAACTCATAAGAATACATGGGATGCTTGAATAGAGAATTCTAGGAGGAATTCAAACTCCTAAGAGATGACAACGAAATCGTAGTAGAGATATACAACACTAAACAAGGAAAGCATGAGAATGTATGAGCCTACAATTGTAGACTCAAGGAATTACTCGTCAAACTAGAAATCCAGTTGATTGATGGATTGAAGAGATGGTTCATTGAAGGACTGATTCCTTCGCTAAGGAAGAAGATGAAATTCGTACCTTTGTCATCTATGCTAATGCCTACAATCGGGTGATGGATATAGAAAGTGAAGATAAGACATCTTTTCAGAGGAAGAGGAGGACAAACAACAACGAGAGCATCGACGACAGCAATGATAATGAATTGAAGACAGTTCAAGCCTTAAGCAAGGATATGATAAGAATGATGGAGCTAAAAGCCAAGAAGGAAAGTAAGGAATTATGGTGCACCAAGTGCGAGGTTGAAGGTCACACAAAAAACAACTACCCGAAAAAATTATTTTTTAAAATTAATTATAGTATTATTAAGTTTTCCAAGTGTCAAACGGCAAAAACTTCCAAAGTTGTCTTACATTGTAAAACATGTAAGACAATTTGGGTAGCGAATGGTCAGGACTTAGGACAACAAAGCATATTGGCTAAGAACATCTCCAGCAACTCTCTGAGGGACAGCCATTGACTAGTACACCGAATTGAAAGCAACTCATAAGAATACATGGGATGCTTGAATAGAGAATTCCAGGAGGAATTCAAACTCCTAAGAGATGACAATGAAATCGTAGTAGAGATATACAACACTAAACAAGGAAAGCATGAGAATGTATAAGCCTACAATTGTAGACTCAAGGAATCACTCGTCAAACTAGAAATCCAGTCGATTGATGGATTGAAGAGATGGCTCATTGAAGGACTGATTCCTTCGCTAAGGAAGAAGATGAAATTTGTACCTTTGTCATCTATGCTAATGCCTACAATTGGGTGATGGATATAGAAAGTGAAGATAAGACATCTTTTCAGAGGAAGAGGAGGACAAACAACAACGAGAGCACCGACGACAACAATGATAATGAATTGAAGATAGTTCAAGCCTTAAGCAATGATATGATGAGAATGATGGAGCTAAAAGCCAAGAAGGAAAGTAAGGAATTATGGTGCACCAAGTGCAATGTTGAAGGTCACACAAAAAACAACTGCCCGAAAAAATTATTTTTTAAAATTAATTATAGTATTATTAAGTTGCCCCTTAAATATAAATTGTCAAGCCCAACTCGAAATAATATTATTAATTCTTAGCTCTAAAAAGGGCACATGACACCTTACTCGAGACTTTGGACCCCTAAAGAATATCTCTCTTCATAGGGCATGAGCTACTCCCAATGCAAATCTTATTATTAGATTCCAATACAGAGAAGAGACTTTATAAGCTTTGAGAGCTAAAAAGATGCTCTTCTCTTTAAATCAAGATATATTTAGATGAAAATACCACGACTTTGAGAAAAAGACCTTATGAAAGAAAGCACTCAAGTTGTAGTTAAAAGGAAGGGCAATAAATGAGTTGTAAACCAGAAAAGTAGTGCAATGGTTCATGATTCTCCCCACTACATGATCACTTCCTTGGCTAGCAAAGAGATGGTAGTCTTAGATTCAAATAGGCAAAGAGGACATATTGCTCGCTAGCTGGAATTGTTATGGTGCATGATGATTATTACCTTCTAGGATGTTTTCGTATCGTGGGATTTTATCTTTTAGATTGAAACACTAATTAGAGCCTTGTGCGTGCTCTTCCCTCCGTTACAATAAATCATTGGGTCTCATCTTTTACAGGTGCTCAAGTGTTGCCATGGGTTATGTACAGTATCCAGTCCAAGCTATTGCTGATTGCATCCATGTGCATTTCAAACAAATGTAATTTCAGACCCATATCTTGAACTTTCTTCCAAGATCTCACTATTTTGCTTTCGATGATGTCATCATTTGGATGAATTTAATGGATGCATTGGGACAAATCAAATACTTATGCATGATCTCACAAAGGATGAGCTACAACGTTAGGAGATGGATTTTGATAATTTTGGTCTTCAACAAAAGTAGACTGATGCAACAAAAGCAAATGGGCACAACGCCCTTATAGGGTGTAAAAAACAATTAGGTGAATCGCATGCTCTTCATATTCTTAATAGGGGTCCTTGTTTCTCTGACTCCAACATATTTTCTTGCCTCTCTCATAGTGATGGAACAAGTATGGTAGGCTATCTCCTTGCTAGCATGATTTTGAACCCCCAACATTCAAGATTTACCTATCTCCTTCTCTCTGATCACATTGTTTTGAATTTCACACTCTACAATCTCTAAGTCCCCTCTCCCTCCCTCAAGAATTGGCCTCATTTAACATACTACAATCAGTTTTACTAATTGGTAAGCTAATGATTATATTGTTTCCATTAATGTCCCCATTTTTGGTTTCTCTAG